>OY292491.1:4948694-5240549 GCA_958496325.1 Nomophila noctuella | reverse complement strand
ATGATGCGACTGAAACTGACCTATCGTATAAAAGACGAACCTAACAGACGATACGTGTAGTATCGAGTTGTTATAAAACTGCAATATAAGGCACATATTTTATTGAACAGAATATTTCGCAGAAATATCTGTGTTGTAAGAAAGCGTAAGCTACAAACAAAATAGAATAATGTTGAGTCGCATCGAGGCTTGTGTCGTATAGGATTTGCGGTTTCAGTTTATTTAATGCATACATACGGGGCGTCATGGATTTGTCTGATCTTTCCTAAATTAATAACATTTAAAACCTAAATTATTTTCGAACAGTAATCGCTGTTTTATCACATCAGTAAGACTACTGATTTCCGTTCGAAAATAATTTAGTTTTTTTTTATTGTTTAGTAATACCGAGGCTCCTTTTTCTTATGAAAAGCTTCCTCTGATGATTGAACTTTTAGGGCAGGTCAGTTCTGCAGGTTAAACCGCTTTTTGTGTTTCTTCTTAGAAGGAATCAGAAGTAATCTTAACAAGGCATCGCTAGTCATCAATAAAATGCCTACTAGGTAATTGCCATAACCTATATTGAACTCCATGTACCAACCATAGAATTAAATCGTAAAATATGCCCAAACACCAGAAAACTGTAGCACTATTTTTTTCAAGTAAAACGTAATATGCTGTAAACATTGTCACTGCGAAAACAAGCGACTGAGTCTTTATATTTTAGTGTCAATTTTAAAATGGGTTTAAGTAAGGACAGGGCACATCCAACGATGTAAATCTATGCTCGAAACTAATCGCGGAGGCTCCATTGCAGGACTTCAGGGAACGCGTGATTAGCGCCGATGAGCTGATGCCTGATTTATAGAGCTAACGAACGATGCTTTGAATATTGCCTGTTCTGTTATGCCTAATACTAGGTACGCGGTCGGAAATGTAGTAATAGATGATTGGTAATGATGATCATATCTATGATTATTATTAGCAAGGGATTATTAATTTGAATGTATTATTTCCGTTAAAAAAACATATAATATGTATATCTCAGAAAACTACGGTGCAATATATCGAATATAAACATTGATTAACTGGCACTGTATTGTAAAACAGTAGATCGGATTCAGCTCTTTCAATATCGGGGATCGTAAAGTGTAGCGTCGAATTCGATTTTGAAGCGCTCTGGTCCGGAGTATTAACAATTTAAGTTATGACACATGAAAGTAATCCTACTCGAGTAGTTTGTAGTACAGAACTTATAACTATACTATATTAACTATATCAATTATGTATATTACTATACTATAGATAGATACATAACTAGCGCCCAGCCCTGTTACGCACGGTTGCAACTAAAATTATGTCAGTGTTTCTCTACTATACCTATTATGCATAATCCTTTTGAAAAACTTTATCTGATGAAAACCGCATAATAAATCTGTTTCGTAGTTGTAATGATTATAAATTATAGCGCGCATAGAGAAAACGACTTTGTTTTATACTACATACATGTATTTGAGTGATAATCCTTCTAGCCATCTCGGCTACGGCGGCAAATCTTTTAAGTTCAGTCAGTGCACAAGTTAAAGTTTGTCCTAGAAAAGTATCTAATCTTTCTAGACTGTAGGTCAAGACATAACCATTTAATACGTCACGTAAAATAACTCCCTAGACTGTGGGAGTTAATAAAGAAAAAATTGGCCAAGTGCGAGTCGGACTCCCGCACTGAGGGTTCCGTACAAATTCTATTTTTGACGTATTAAAAAAACTACTGAATAGATTTCGTTCGAACCAATTTTCGTTGGTACTTTTTATGGTAATGTACATTATATAATTATTTCAGTTTTATCATCCTCTTATTTTAGAAGTTAGAGGGGGGGTACACACTTTTTTCCACTTTGGAAGGGTCTGTCACGCAAAGCATTAACTTTAGAATAAAGTGATATTAGAAACTTTAATATAATTTTTAAAGACCTATCCATAGATACCCCACACGTAAGTATATATTTAATGAAAAAAAATATTTCGAGTTTCAGTTCTGACTATGGGGACTCCCCACTTTTTTATTTTTTTTCTATTTTCGTGTGAAAACCTTGTTGCGGTTCACAGAATACATCTTCTCACCAAGTTTCAACATTATAGTACTTATAGTTTCGGAAAAAAGTGACTGTGACAGACTGGCGGACAGACAGACAGACGGACACACATGACGAATCTATAAGGATTCCGTTTTTTGCCATTTGACTACGGAACCCTAAAAAACGACTAGACTAGCCAACGTGATCGCCTACGCAGTAACCTTAAACTTTTTCTAATACTGTCTGTTAAACTCAACCGACCGCAAAAGTACTTTTACGTAGGTTTAAATAAATTATTATTATAGATATGTTAATGTAATCCCCAGATAGCTTTTGAAAATTCTAATATTTAGTTAAGAAAAAGTAAGCGAGATTGAGCTTAGTGAAATTTCCACTCGTATGAGCCGATGGTCTGGGGATGAACCTCCACCTTACAGAAGACCACAGTGAAGTAGCTCTTCGTAACTGTTGTGCTTTGTTTCTGCTGGTGAGTAAGGTCACCAGAGCTCAGTTTGGGGATTAGGGTCTCGTAAAGTCAGGCTACGCATTTGCGACTCTTGTGCGGTTGTTTCCATGGGCAGCGGTGATCACTTACCATCAGATGAAACTCTTGTAAGTTTGCATTGTTCGTAAAAAAAATGTGTCCAGAATTTCTTTACCACCTGAAAGTTCTAACCTAAAAACAATGAGAAACATTATCATTCGTAGAACTAAATCAATACCAATGTAATGTGGCTTAATCTAACTACAGCTTTGGCACTACTAATACGAATGGAGGTAAAGAAATCCCCCTAGCGAAGCTCGATGATGCTCAAAATAGTATCTTGCCTACATACCTTAGCAGAGTTTACGGGACAGAAAGTATTTAATAAAGTTATAAGTCACTAACTGCCTAAGTTTTCACCTGAGGCGTTGGACGACCACATAACCTGATTATTCGACTCCTAAAAATATTTCTTTACCTACAACTTGTCTTCACTACCCAGGTTAAGGAAGTCCACTTGGAGAAACCTATTCGTGAGCACCTGCTACTTTAGCACTTGGCATTGTCTTATGGTAGTGCTTAAGAGCGTGCAGTACCTACGCACACTGGCACCGCCATTCGTTTTTCTTTAATAGTAATAAAAAGATATTTTCAGAAAATAAATCTCTTAAGTGCACTTAATTGTAAGATTGTTCCTCAATAAGTAGTCATAATCTAAAATATTATAAACTATGTAGTGAAAATATTCCACTTAGATTTCGAAAAATATCTAATGTTATTCTTTAGTACTCAAAATAATTATTTGGTGGAATATCTTAAATGTAATATGTTATTATGTATAATGTTTGCAAACTGCATGCGCACCTATTCATATTATCGGTTTGAAAAAATATCAAAAAGACCTGTTGAGATTATCAATTGGTGCCCAAACTGGAATGAATCAGGTGCTCAATCTGCGGATGCTTTAAAATTGGCTGTTCACAGTGGATTACCTACCCAGGTCGGCAAAATAACAACTGACTGTCTAGTTTACGTAATAGAAGAACTTACCAGCCGCAGCGGAGACGGTTAACTACTTTATTTACGCGGTCGGCTGTTATTCAGATCTGTTTGTCATCGGCCATTGCAATTTGTGGAGTCTGGTTCAATATGGGCATTGGGCAACTTTTGATGGTTTACCTTTTAAAACTTATATGGGCAAACATTGAAATGAATATAGACTATCTGATATAGTTTATCTGGTAATGTTTACTAGTTGTGTCATATGGTAATACAGAAACGGAATTCAATCTATACTGATATACTCGTAATACGAGAAAGCGTTTGTTTGATTGTTTGAACGCGCTGATCTCAGGAACTATTGGTTCAAATCGAAAAATGATTTTTGTGTTTGATAGTCCATTTGTCGAAGAGGCTGTAAGCCATAGTATAACAAACACTATGCGTGCGGAAACCAAATAGCACGCAGACGGATTTGTCGGGCAGCCGTTAGTAAAAAGTTGATAAACACGCTATGACCAGTTCGAATAAAAAAATGTTGGCATGTGTGCTGTTCCGAAGTATAAATCACTCATATTATAGAATGAGAAATTATTTGGAAATCCTTCTAATAAAGACCCCTTATCTCTATTCTCTAATCAATATGTAAGCGTCGGTTTATTTGTATCTAGGCCATAGGGGAGCCATGTTATCTGATAACGCTCGTACAATGACAATAGCACAGAATACTAACTATGACAATAGTGTACATTACTCTATGCATTCCAGTAATAAAACGTTGTATTTAGCTAAACACTGATGAGCCGTTAGATTTAAGCATCCCATATTAGCCACTCTATTAGTCCTAATAAACTTTACAATGATAAACTTTTGATACGAGAGGTCGTCTCGATTCTCTAGTGGTTTAATTACCGTGCATGGACCCTGGGGAAAAATTGCGGCGATTTTTCCAAACATAGCTTTGTGGGGCAGTAACCCGCTAACCCACCAATCTAATTTTCACTTAATTGTTCACATTGTTTTTCATTATCGACAAATTAAATCGATAAATAATTCCAGACTTGACGCGGTGGGTGGGCGGCCACTCCTAAAAATTTCGAGTTACCCCTTCACCTATCAGTGGGTTAGATTGGTGAGTCATTGCCCGCTTTGTGATCACCAACTCGCATTTGGCAAGCGTGATTAGGCCAAAACAAATCTTTGTACGAAAACATGATTTCAAATTATGGAGGCCTTTGCCTTACAGCGCGATGTTAGTAAGCTAATGCAAAGTGGTGTTGACCAAACACAAAATTAGTCATGAGTTATTTAAGTTTCTCTCAAACTTAAATTGGATATGGATTTTAAGAAGTTTTTTTTATGATAGGGTGGCAAAGTAACAAGAGTGTCACCTGATGAAACTGGAAATCAACAACGGCACAAGGGGCGAAGTTGAGTTGCCTGCTTTTAAGACCCCATACCCACCCCAACTGAGCTCTGGCGGCCGTACTCACCTGTTTTTTGCTGGTGAACAGAAACATAGCACAAAACAGTTAAAAAGTGCTACTACACTGAGGTCATCTGTAAGGTGGAGATACTTCCACTGATGAGCGGCTCATTCGAATGGAAGTTGCACCAAGCTCTACATCTCTTACATCAACTAAGTCGTAGAGCTGTAGAGACAAAATTTTACAACTTGGCTTACCTAAGCAAATTATTATAAAAAAAAATTCTTTAAATTACAACTCTGGTAAAGGAACCAGACGCATAGCATCCCATTTAGTTTGTAACTCGAATATTTCAACCGTGTCTTCAAAGTGAACAGAACTGTTGTTGTTAGTTTAACACTGTCTATACGACCATCCCTGTCGTAAAATGCACACATAAAACCGAGATAGAACAATAGTCGAAGGTTTACTAATGTTAATATCAGTTTTATTGTCGACGGTTAAAAATATTGTGTCTGATATACCGCACTTCGGGGAATAGTTCAATGTTTGCAACAAAAATCGAGTTATTGTTAGGTCTGGATTGTATTGTAATGAGAGGTACCGTGGCGGGTGATAGCCGATAGAAAAGTTTGGGCTGAAGCTTTGCTCTCAAAAGGTTAATAGAAAATAGTCACAGCTTGGCAGCTGGTAACCACTAACAAATGTTTTTGTCAATACGTGTCTCTGTAGCACTTTCCAATGGGAATTTTAAGGAAGCTCCACAAAATTGAAAAAAGCAAGTTAATTTTAATAAACATACGGTATATCCAACTCCGTCCAGTTTTCCGAATCTTTAGTATGTATATAATACACTAGGAGGTAAAAACGCGACTGAAGTCCGGCGTGACTCTGCCTGCAATGTATTTAAGATGGAAGATGCACATTGCCTTTGAACATCGGTCGCGTATTTTCCAATTGGTGTCTACAGTTAAAATAACAAATTGTAAATTGTCCCAATCCTCCTCTCTACAAATAAAGTTATAGCGCATCTATACGCATTCCGACGCACGAATTCAAAAACCATTTCTATTCAAACATATCGCACTCATTTGTTTCCGTGTCACAAATCACAGCTACAGATGTCATACATAAAACGTATGAAAAACTCCACAAAACACATCAATGCATGGGATTAGATTGGATATGTAGAACATAGGTCGTGCCAACCCCGACAACAGAGGAAGTTATTCTTCTTTGATCACCCATTTTTGGGCACCTGTATCTTGAGCACCAGGCCAGGTCCTGGCCTATTTGAAATTTGGTAATATATTTTTTAAGCATTTTTATGCTAAGTATTATTATACCTACCTTTGTCTACCACTTTTTAGGGTTCCGTAGCCAAAATGGCAAAAAAACGGAACCCTTATAGATTCGTCATGTCTGTCTGTCTGTCTGTCTGTCTGTCTGTCTGTCTGTCAGTCCGCCAGTCTGTCACAGCCACTTTTTTCCGAAACTAAAAGTACTATACTATTGAAACTTGGTGAGTAGATGTGTTCTGTGAACCGCAACAAGGATTTCACACGAAAATAGAAAAAAAATAAAAAAATGGGGGGTCCCTATACTTAGAACTGAAACTGAAAATATTTTTTTTCATTGAACATATATGTGTGGGGTATCTATGGAAAGGTCTTTAAAAATTATATTGAGGTTTCTAAGCTAATTTTTTTCTTAAGTGAATACTTTGCGTGACAGACTCTTCCAAAGTGGAAAAAGTGTGTCCCCCCCCCCTCTAACTTCTTAAGTAAGAGGATGAAAAATCTGAAATAAATATATAATGTACATTACCATAAAAACTACCAACGAAAATTGGTTCAAACGAAATCTATTCTGTAGTTTTTTTAATACGTCAAAAATAGAATTAGTACGGAACCCTCAGTGCGGGAGTCCGACTCGCACTTGGCCAATTTTTTTATCTTTATCTTGAGCCTTATCAGATAAAATTTTCTATGTTTATAATTAAAAAAAATAGTTTTGGCTAGCCATTTTACATATACTAACATTATAACAAATAAAATAAATATCTCTGGACATTGTTTATTTCGTTTCAAAGAATAGGCACAAAAACTACTGGACCAATTATTAAAAAAAAATTCACCATTAGAAAGCTACATTAGCACCGAGTAACATAGGCTATATAAGTTTTCAAAAAATATGTGTGTAAGGAAATGTCATGTTTAGTGCCCGTGCGAAGCCGGGACGGGCCGCTAGTAATAAGTATAGGAGCTCAAAGTGAACTAAGCCAGGTGCGAACGTTTCGGGTGCTCTAACATTGGGTGCTCAAAGTGGCCTATCTCTTTTTCACAGGGTACTACCGTACTGTATTCACTGCGTTGTCACCGGGCATACATAATTTATGAGCGGAATCACGTTCCGTAACATGGATAATACACTGTGTCATTACCTAGTGTAAACGGAGGAAAGTATGTTCTAGATTTTAAATAATTGCAAAGACTTTCATAACTGTTATGCTATGCTGCATTTGTACGGTCTCCGATTTCTTTATTTTTTTTACCTCAGCGGGATGCAAACGAGCATAAGGATCACCTGATTGTAAGTGATCGCTACTGCCCATGGACATCAATAAAACCATAAAGGTCGCTGTTACGCTGCCATGGGCAGCGGTGATCAGTTACCATCAGATTGGACTCTTGCTCGTGTGCCTTCCCCCCTTCCCCCTTACATATATAAAAGAACGCGTTGAAAGCCCTCTAAGAGATAAAAGAGTAATTTTATTACATTACATGTTTCAAAAAGTTTCTTAATTGATTACAATTTGTATTTCTTTACTTTTTTCGCTTTCAATTACCACATATCTGAACGGTGCAAACTAATTACTTAATAGCCCAAGAGTCCACGACAGCCAGACTTTCCTTATTTTATAAAAGTTGAAAGTTTATCTGTACATGTCTCCTATCCTATACAGGTAAGAACGACCAGCGACTATGGAGTTTGGGTAGTGGTCACTTTGACAGGTATCGGGTAGTAATGGTGTATAAAATAGTACCTAAAATTCGTGAATGTATAAAGCTATTTTTTTTTATATTTCCTTCCGAATAATTTTAGAAATCTCGACATCCATTGCTAGACACGTAGGACGGTTGCTATGCTACCCCCTGTTTTGTCTAGTGGTTTGGGCTGTGCGTTGATAGACAGTTAGATAATATTATATGTATTATGATTCTCCAGGCTGATGTAAGATAACCATGTCCAAACAACCTTTAATATTCCTGACTATTCATAAGCTATTTTTGGTTAAACTCAATAGTGATAAACTGTTTTGCAAGTAAACAGAAAATAAGAGTAATTCATCTACTTCTTCTATTTGTAAATAGCTTTAACCCTTGAAGAAAACAAGCTCAATGTCACCTTGGCAGCGTAAATAGATTTATTCAGATATTATTTATCTGTGACTCAGATATTTTCTTCGATGGGTCTGTTGACCGCAAAATATTAGAAGGCTGATATAAACGTGACGGTAAATACCCTTGAATTGGACGCACCTAAAGTTAGGATAATTGTAGCTACTGTAACATGATTGCCTTTGGGTATTAATTCTGTTTTTATAAGATAATAAAAATAAATCTGGATGTACCGAAACTATAAGTTAATTGAAATTGCGATAATATAAAGAAAAGGGTTAAACCCTTTTCATTAAATTAATTAGATTTTATTTTACGTTGATTAAAAAACTAATTTCATATTTCAAATGGCAAACATAATTATTTTTGCGGCCGCCCGCGACTCCATCCCCGTGTTTCCGCACACATAAGTGTGTTATTAGCTTTAAGTTGCTTAACAAATGGACTATCCAACACAATTTTTTTTCAATCGAAGCAATATATTCTGAGATTAACGCATTGAACAAACAAACAAACGATTCAGCTTTATTATATAACTATAGACTTCTAAGAATGGATCAAGGTTTGAAAATACTTAACTTTATCCTTGTCTATAACGAATCGCTTTTTTTTTCTATAGTCAATAAAATAAATTTATAAAATACTTTTACTAGTCTCTTAAAATATTTCTTAACATCAAATTCTTATCACTTAAATTGTTCGTTGTCATGAAACGGCTTGGCAAGACTGGGATTTATGATACTAAAATACGTTCCCTTGATGAAAACATACATCACTCACGCCATGGTGAGTCCTTACCCTAAATTGGACGAGTTGTTTCACTCGTACTGAGCTATAAACATCATAAATGCTCTAAGCCAAAAAGTACATTTAACTATCCTTGATCTACGTTCATGTTGTGATGTTATGAACTATGAAAAAGTTTGTTAGAAGGTTCTAATGAAATAATGAAGTCCAAAAGTATTGAGTAAAATCAAATTGAATTAAATTAATAGTTTGACCTTTATAATCATGTTTATTAATATATCAAACTACGAGTATCTCCGAAAGAATGTCAAACAGAGTAGACACACTTATCTAAATGTATTATCAAAGTTTTTTATAACTGAGAAGAAAATTTACAACTAAATTAAATACAGCTAACATTGGTCTTGATTTGATTACATTTACAAATGAAACTAGTGTTTATTGGTGTTGCCGATTTATACGAAAATAGTGAAAATAACTTTGCCCCTTCAATATTAGTAGAAGTATTTACATTCAAAATTAGATAAACATTTATCTGAATAGTTTTGCAAGTTGTTATTCATAGAAAGTATCTTATTCAAAAAGTTGCCATTTGGACAACATAGTTTGATAGTTTTGAGTATCTGTATTATTTCACGGGTCAATAATTACGCCTTCAATTTGCTTGTAAGCTTTAACAAAATAAACTTTATATCTAATCATGCCAGTCATTTTACGAATAAGGTGAGGACATTGCAGGCTCGAGTCACCTGATTGTCCGATAATAATGATAATTCCGTGCTTCGGAAGACCCGTTTTAATGGTCTGGTTTCCCTTGTATGAGTTACGGAGGTCAGACGACAGTCACTTCATTGTAATAAACAGGCTTGTCAATACTTGATCATAGTCGAAGCGTACTCTGGGCTCCGCGGCAATGGCCGAGAATGCGACTGGGAGAAGCGCTTTGGATAGGATGATCGCGGGTAAAATTTGTTTAATCAACATTTGTTTAGGTATTTTCCGGAAATATTCCCCAGAGTTGGTAATCACTTTCAATAAGACAACTTAATTTGATTAAAATGATGAATGTCTTTGCCTTGTGGAGGTCTTATTCATTATCGGAATTTAATGCAAAACAGGGAATGTACAATTTATTTATTTGACATTTTGTTTTCTAGGAAAATTTCATTCATCAATGGAAATATCTTTTAGATAGGATGGAAACATCTAGGGAGGAAACGTCTTATTTACTTGGGTATGAAAATTTTTTTTTAAACCAAAATCATTCGATGGCACGTTTCCAGGCCGGCACTAATACACGCACTAATATACGTACACGGATGATTTTTCCAAGAAACAGAAGTTTATCATGTTTATTTAGAATTCTTTCCTTTTTCGATTTCCAACTTAACTACATGTTAAAAAGTGAAGGATGCCTGAAGTAAGTTTTAACAAATTATCACCAGTCCTTCTAACACCCAATCTGGGAGACACGCTAATCTCATTCAAATCGGATGCGATTCCGAGCAATAAGTTAGTAATGATTATCGTAAGCCTCTCCGCCGGTTAAGAATAATTTTCAAAATGACTACATACTATACTATATTAGTTTAACCTTACGCTTCAAACCTAATAACAAAATTATGTGCATACTGAGCATTGTCTCAAGGAACATGAAAAAATTGATTATTCACAAGATGTTATCAGTCCTTCTAACACCCAATCTGGGAGACATGCTAATCTCATTCAAATCGCAAGCGATTCCGAGCAATTAGTTAGTAATGATCATCGTAAGGATCTTCCCTGGTTATGAATTCCTTAAGGAACGTGAAAGCCTCCTGGATTCACGGATCTCGGCCTTTCTCCGCGTGACGTTGATAAATTGCGTTTAAATTAAGTGGTGTTAGATATTTCCCCTTCGTCACTAATTTCCTAGTTTTTATCGGTTTTTGTTTTAGTTCCACATTCTAATATGCTGACATGTGTGTGATAATCTCAATTAATTGCTTCCTATTATTATTAACTAGCTGCCGCCCGCGACTCCGTCCGCGTGGATTTCGATTTCCAATATCCTATGTGTTATTCTGATGTATAAGCTATTTTGTGGTAAAGTTTCATTCAAATCCATTCAGTAGTTTTTACGTGAAAGAGTAACAAACATCCATACATCCATACATCCACACATCCACACATACAAACTTTCGCCTTTGTAATAGTAGTAGGATATGAAAGTTGGTTTGGATGTTTATCCGTCAATCCCTCGGAAACTATTGATCGAATTTTGATTAAATTTGGCATGCAGGCAGGGCATATGGTCCGACTTAGGTAATTAAATACTTTTTATCCCGATTAAATGCTCCCATTTGGTAAAACAGTAATCTTGATAACGCTGGTGATAGCAAATTGCCTATAAATTGCATGCATTTGAGGAAGGTTGTTTATTAAAGGAAGTCTGGTCACGTATTGCATTATGATGTTTTTTTTTATTAAGCCCATATTGCGAGGTATTTTTTAAAAGGCTTGCTTCACTAGAAGCACATCTTGATTAAGAATCTGAATGCTGGACTGAACAATCTCAAAAAAAACTACTTTTAAATTGTACATTCTGATTTCTCACAAATCGAATTCACCAATTAATCAGCAATATCTAGCAGTCGCAGTTCCAATACGGAAAGTAATAAAACGAGGCGAACGGAACGAAACATAGTTTGCGTTCATCTGCGGAAATCAGGAATTAGTTAAAGCTTCCAAGTCACGCTCTCGCAGTTCCACGGTTCAGTGACTGGCGTTCCGTAGTTTAACTTTCATTGGACGTCACCGGCTGTATCTTTGTTCCCTCGTTGAATACACGATTAGAATCGAAACGCGAAACTGGAGGACTTGGCTAATCGTTTGCCGAAACGCGTGATCGATAGACTGTAGTTAGATGATGTATAATAGTTGTGTATTTTCTTTTAAAATTGGTTTGATGGTGATTATTTTTGAAACTTATGAGTCAGCCAGTTTAGAAGTGTGGTTCAATAAAGCATGTCTATTTAAAGAAACAGGAGCTTACGTGAGAAACGGACCACTGGTTCCATCCTTTATTATTCCTCTCCTGTACTTGCAATGGACCTGGATCGCCATTAATTGCTGAGTTATATATATATTATTTCCTATGCTTTGGAAATATGATTTTACCCTTGTGTGATCAAGCAAATCGGTTTTAATAATTTTCACAAAAGCTACACTCATTTCATAGTGTATTCAGATTTTTTGAATAGGGAGTGAACACTATAAAATATTCTGCGTATGGCCTAAAGATCATTCATACTTTATGACAAAGTGTTTTTGTTATTCGGTTTAAAAATCAGAACATAAATATCACACTTCTGATTCATAAATAAGTTTCGTAATTAAGCACGCTGTGCTGTCACACAACTCTCGTCAAAACGTCAACTGGAAGTAAACGCAAAGTTGGTTTTAATAGCTTCCAAAAGTTTGGTCACCGCAACAACGCGTTTCTCATTTGTCCCGAGTTAGTTGTTCCCGTGAATTCTCGTACCGTGATCATATTAGTGTGGTATTAACAGTTGTTTACATCTGGTGTTTTGGTGTTGTGGCTTTAGCAATGCGGGAGAGATTAATGTCTTATCTTACACATACTCTTCTGGAAAACTGAAACGAAGCGTGCAATTAGTTGGCTATGCTTTTCTCCATATCAGAAAACTCATTTACACTAATATAATTAAGCTGAAGATTTTTTGTTTCTTTGTATGAACGTGCTAATCTCAGAAACTTTTAGTTCAAACTGAAAAAAAATATTTTGATTTGGATAGTCCATTTGTCGCGGGAGGCTATAATAGCATAAACACTATGTGTGCGAAAACCGGAATCCACGCGGACGAAGTAGCGGGCGGCCGCTATTATAAAACTAAAAGATGTAAATTCTATTAGAATTTTAATAAAAATGCTGTTATACGTATCTAACTACTCGTATCATCTTTGAAAAAAATATATTATATACTTAAATCTCTCATCATGTTGTCACTTCACCTCAATAAAAATGTGTAGTGAAGTGAGACGTATAGTCCAGATATTTGGTTTGGCTTTGATTTTGTATGATAACACAATAAAGTACAAGTAACGACATGGAAAAAGACGTCAAATATCGTCCACGGAAAATTCACCCCACCGTATTCTGTTTAAGTGGGTAAACGGCGATCGCTGTTCTATCTTGTAATAAAGTATTTTTATTCGTCCGGGATTGGAGGAATACTGTATTTTTTATCTGCAGATATTATTCTATTATATGTCGCATTGCGTCTCGTTGATCCTGAATTTAATTTCCGGAGCGGGAATGTGTGTTTTGGCTTTTTTAACGTTTGCATTGGGGAAGCAGCAGCTATCGGACTGCGTTTTGTGAGGATGAAACGAGGAGATTGCAAGCCAGCAGGGAATGAGAATCAAACATTGGTCTGCAGACTTGTCAGATGTCAGAGAAACTAGTAGATACGCGTCAATGCGTTTCCTTCCCCCCTAAAAACAAAGGTAGCTTCTATGTTTTTAAATTAATCCTTTGGGCACTAATTGCCTAGCCCCAAACTAAGCTCAAATATTGCACTATGGGAGCTAGGGAACGGATAGACATACTTAAATACTTTTATAAACATCCATAACTCGTGTACAAATGCCGATGTTAATCACACAAACATTTGCTCCTAGCGGAACTCTTACCAGTGACCCTTGGTTTTGTAGCCAGGGTCTCTGACCACTAGACCAACGGGCCCGTCATTATGAATTTCAGCATTAATTGCAAACTATTCTAGTACAATATTTCGCTTGACAATATCAGAAAGGATCTCAGGGACTTTACAATATACAATAATTTCCTGTAAGGGTGAACCCAAGGACGATTATATCAGCACAGTGTGGACTTTATGATGGATTCCGTCCAAACTTTGTGACGCATTCCCTTCAATTTAAATGTTCAATCTGTTTCGAGGTTGGTTGCAGCGTCTGCCAACCTCCCCCTTTTGCGTTGTTCTTGAACTCGTATCAATTCGGTTTGAAATTGTCTACGTTTATTGCAATGGTTGGATAATTCAGCACGTTAATTGAAGGTTAATTGATTGTAGGTTTGTCTTGTTAAATTGAAACCAAGTACAATTTTCGTTCATTTTAACTGAGTCACGGACAATACTACTCCCAAACCAGCATCTAGTACAAAAATGACGACCTATTGTGTATTTCTCTAAAATGCATATTAACATCTAATTAATAACATTTAGTCATGAATCCTAATTTCATTGGCTCGCCATTTAATTTCCTTTTCTCTTATACTTTAAAAACTGATACAATAATATACTGACGCAATCGTTAACGCACCCACTTCTAAAACATCACTCATCATAGCAATTCTAAAACACACTTGACAATTCCACCGTAATTCCAAAGAAAACATCGTACAGTCTGTACCTTAAGGGTGAGACTCCACAAAAGCTAAGATTTTGGCTGTGTGAGCGGAGATGTGTCGTGAGCAGCCAATAGGATTTTGGCCTTAACACGTGATCAATCTTATCTTGAAATCCTATTGGCTACTTATGACAACTCGATGGTCTGATGGTTTAAGTACCGAGCCGTAGTCTTGAGGTCCTGGGTTCCATTTCCAGATCGGGCATTTTGTGTCCATTTTTCCGAACACAGCCCTGGTTTGTGTTCACCAATCTGCATTTGGAAAGCGTGGTGATTAAGCCAAAACCCATCTTTGTAACGGAGACATGCCGCTTGGTGTAATGGTGAAGATGTTGCCTATTATACAAGAGGTACGGGTTCGATTTCCGCATAGGACAAACATTTGTGTGCATGAACAATGAACATGTCTCTTTGTCGTGGTCTGGGTGTTATAATTATGTATCTATTTAAGTATATTTGTAATACCACCGTTGATTCTGATGTCTGTAACACAAGTGCTTAAGCTACTTAACACAGAGTCAGATCAATGTATGTGATGTTGTGAAATATTAATTTATATTTATATTTCAAATGATGGAGGCCTTTGCTCTGCAGTAGGACATTAGTAGGCTGATACTTTTGTTCACGACAGAGCACACATCATAGCTTTTGTGGAGTCTCTCCCTTACGCGGTGTTAACTTATCCGCGCAGTCGCCGAAGTCGGAATTGAGACATCCGATTGGCCAACTGTTAATAAGACTTCGAGACTAATGACGTTCCCGCGTCTCCGGGGACGAAGTCGGGATAATTAAAGGAACATCTTCGCGACTTCGACGGTCTATTAGAAAACAGTTAGATCGATCGGTTTTTGCCGCAAGGAATTCCAATGTTTGTGTAAATGGAGTGATGAAATAGCTTAAGCTTGTTAGGGTTAATTAGCTGATATATTGGGATAGTGATTCTTTTTGGTCTGTTTCACCACTTTAATATTAGTTAATGTTAATTTATGTGATACTAGCGGCCGCCAGCGACTCCGTCCGCGTGGGTTTCGGTTTCCGCACACAGTGTTACTATAGATAGCTTAAAGCCTTCCTTGACAAACGTTAAGTGGACTATCCAACCCAAAGGTTTTGTCAATTCGAACCTGATAGGCTAGCCACTTTGACGAATTCGCCATCCGCTTTCGTAGCGACTTATATCTCCATCCCGCTCACATAAATATGCAGTTCGTGTACGGGGTGGCAATACATATTATAAGTCGCGACGAAAGCGTGTGGCGAATTCGTCAAAGTGGCATCTTGGCTAGCCTACCAGTAGTCCCTGAGATTAGCGCGTTCAAACCTATCTGGATCAGTTACACGGGTTATTGTGAGTAAACCGTAAAAGATAGATATTTGCTGTCAAGCAATATTTTTTAGGCAATTTTATTTAGAATATTTCCGTCTTACATGATTTCTATGTAACTTTAACGATTAAGGCTGCACACGCGACAGAAGCTTTAAAAATGGAGGAATTGCTCCCGTTTTCTCAACATTTTCCTTCACTACTCTGCTCCTATTGATTGTAGCGTGATGAAAAGTATCCTATAATATGCCCAGGAGTATAAAGAATAATTATACGAAGTTTCGTCAAAATCCGTCGAGTAGTTTTTGTTTCTTTAAGGAACATACAGACAGACAGACAGACAGACAGACAACAATTTTACTGATTGCATTTTTGGCATCAGTATCGATCACTAATCACCCCCTGATAGTTATTTTGAAAATATATTTCATGTACAGAATTGACCTCTCTACAGATTTATTATAAGTACATATAGATTAATCATAAGAGCTATAAGTCATACTAACTTATTTGAATTGTGATAGTATTGATAGCTTCGGGGACATATTTTTGACACTTAAGGAACTTAAGACTTGCGTAATTTTCGATTAATATTCCTTCAGTTGTGTCAAATTGTTGTCCAATACCACCCACAGATATTTGTATGTATTGATATAGTAAACGAATAATTATTTTCAGGAAATTATCGTTTCTAGAAAAATCTTAATGAGGTTAAAGTAGCTTTACGGTATTTTTATTTTTAACAGGAATTGTTTATACGCTCTGTTAAAATTTCAATTTGTAGCTCTAAAATTTTGTTAGTTGGAAACAATTCAAGCTATTTCCTGACCAAAGGAATTGTTTGAGCCATATCAAAGGACTCAAATGAGCGTAAGTCTAGGACAAAGAACTTAAAACCTTTTTTGAACATAAGCCAATTATAAACTGGATTTAGTTAAAAGAAACTATATAAGTTCGAAATGAACTTTATTCATTGGAAATGAAATGATATGTGCATTTATACGATCATATATGTGGGTCAACTATAATAAGGATATAAAATATGTTAATGAATATTCCAGGTTCAGCAAAAAATACCCAGGATTTATTTCAGATGGTTTATTGGACCCTTATATTTCTGCGATAAATTTTAAATTTAATTCTATAATAATAAATAAAGCCATTTTTAGTCATGGTACATTGGTGTACCTATCTATCTTTCGTTTTTCTCACGATTATCTTAGGATGTTCGTGAGAAAAACGTTTCAGCGGCTATCGTTAATAATTTTAATAGGAAAGCGTCTAGCAAGTACAATCCAGCTCGGGATGTTTTCTCGGCCGTATTTCCAGGCAGTACTTAATAGGCCATTACCGCTTCGTCCACTCGCCTTCACAACGGATTTAGAAAGATATCACGTTGGTCTTCCCCTTAACTGCGAATCCCCTTGCAATCCCTGTTGGCGATAACCTTCAAATACCTGAGTGAAATATTTTTGTGCAACGTTCGGTTTGGTAGGCTGCATCTCTGGACTATTTAATTTTTGTTGAATACATTATGGCTCATGATTATACGTTTAAACATAAATAGTTTTTGGGTTTGCTAAAAGCTTTTACTGTACATTGTGTGTCAATCTCCTCAACAAAATAAGTTTATCTAGAGTTTATAAATTAGTAATAATTTGAATGGAAATTAATAACCTTATCTTCTTAATACCACGATAGTTATTCCTCTGACTCACAATTATTACATGTTCTAACTTCTTCATATACGAGTTCTACAAACTTTTTTTTTAATAGAATTGAAAAAGCTTGCATGCACTTAAATAAAATAAAATAAACTATATGTTTAAAGGTCTAATATAAACTGGCGTGTTTTATTATGTAAAAAAATTAAACCTTTCAACGTACAAGACACTATAACTAAACAAATATTCGACAGGTCTCACAGTCCGCGTGAAAAAGAAAGTTGTTGTTGAATCTTCCGTAATCTCATTATCGAGTTGTTTTCACCGAATCTGCGTCTAATGTCTCGTTTCATTTTATTTCACTGCTTAGATTGGGTTTGGCGCCGTTTTCCATGGCTTTCTTTTATTGGAGTTGTTTTAGTATATCCGATGAGTCGGCTTAAAAGCGGTAGCAGCTGATTAGTGCCGGTTTTAATTGAAAATTTATATTATTTAGTCAAGTGGAGGTCCAATCTATTTATTAAAGGTCCCAATTGAGGCGGACGTCATTTAATTGGGTCTTTAGGCGTTTCGCACCGCAAGCGGTTCGAACCGCGGTGTGAATCGCCCAAGAGCCTCTTTTGAATGGGTCTTTTCGCACCACGGTGCGAATAGCCCAAAATCATTTTTGAATGGGTCGATTCGAACCGCAATGACTAAAGCAGTTTTCTTGTAAATTCCGACAAATTTTATTAATTTTAATCACACATCTCATAAAGTACAGCCGAGCACAAAAAAACAGTCCAATCAAAATATTTTTATTAGCACCTGAACATCTCTTAAATATGCCCACATTCCAAAAAATTAAGGAAAATTTTGACACTTTTTTCAAAGTGCTTACCGGTTAAGTACACAATAGACTAACTGGAAACAAAAGCTTCCAATCAGAACCACTCTTGCACTTGCTTCTGATGATATAAACATAGTTTTAAGTTGAAAATATCGATCAAACTGTGTGTTAAACCCGGTATCAAACCTTCTTGGCACTGGCCGTATGTAAAAAAGTAAGATATTATGAATACAATTTATCTGTCATATTTTCTCTTCTGACATTTTTTGGATACATGAACAATTGTAAATAAGACAATATTTTAATTAATTATAAATAATTATCATTGTCAAACAAGAGTCCAGAGAATTATAGTGTTTATTTCAAATACAACGAGTTTTTATTGTCGGCGACAACCACAGCGTTGTACATGGTCCGATCGGAGCCGAATAATTTATGAGCCGTTTGACAAAGTTGGAGAAGGCAATATTGCTGGTGTTGGAACCTATCGTCGAATTGCATTTTGCTGATTAAAGCGTGAGGAAGCAACTTTGGCGAGTATCATTTTATTGAGACCAAAGTGAAGTTACATTCCCACGGGCGGCGCGCGGACGGTACGGCGGGCGGCACGCGGTGCAGTACAGCGGCGACGCGCGGCTCGCGGTGCAGTACGGCGGGCGGCGAGGCTGAGCAGCAGGCGAAGCGCGACGCGCGCGGCAACCGAATCGAGCAGTAGAAGTGAGTGTTGTGACTTGTGTATTTTATAAATATTAGGGACATTAGAATTTCTTAGTAATAAGTTGTATATAGATTTGTGATGATTTAATGTTACTTGTGTTTAATTGTTTAAAAGTGGTTATTGTAATAGCATAATTGTTTACTGTTCTGCACTTGAAAGCTTTTTGTTTAGTTATTTTTAAATTTAATTTCAATAGTTAAAAATGGATACTTATACCAGCCTTCAGGAGGACACCCATTCTAAAATTGTTAAAGCACAAACAAATTATAAGAAATCGCCTAAATCTAGAATCACAAAATCATACATACAGACTAGATTAGATGCGTTAGAAGAATATTGGTTGTCTTTTAAAGAAACCCATACTAAGATTATTGCGGAAATCTCACCTGATATTTATAAAAATTCAAAATATTATAAGAATGATTTGTTTGATATTACTGAAGAGCTGTACATGTACAACGCTGTGGTTGTCGCCGACAATAAAAACTCGTTGTATTTGAAATAAACACTATAATTCTCTGGACTCTTGTTTCAGAATGATAATTATTTATAATTAATTAAAATATTGTCTAATTTACAATTGTTCATGTATCCAAAAATGTCAGAAGTGCCTTAAAAGAGTATTTAGATACAATCAACGAAACTTTAAATGGGTTACAAAATATAGGTATAAATACAGAAAACTGGGATATACTAGTTATTTACATTATAAGTCAAAAATTAGATTTCGAGTCACGCAAGCAATGGGAGGCAAAAGTCAGTGAATATCGTAATCAATTGCCGACCATAACCCAGTTTAGAGAATTTTTAGAACACCGTTTTCGATCATTGGAATTTCTGGATAATAAACCAAGTAACGTTCGCATATCAAACAACAAGCAAGCAATCGGTCACAATCACAAATCTTTTCATGTCAATGTCACACCTTGTCTCTACTGCGCAGAGAATCACAATTTAGCAAATTGCAAAAAGTTTTCCAAGGAAGACTGTCAAGCTAGACGTAGTTTCGTTCAGAATAAGCATCTTTGTTTTAATTGTTTGGGTTCCAACCATTCGGTTTATCAATGTCGCAATCCAACTAGATGTCAAATTTGTAAAAAACGGCATCATTCCCTTTTACATTTGAAATACAGTCCACCTTCAACCGACAAAGCTCAGTTATCACAAGATATTGAAATAACATCAGCGCAGGCTGAACCAAGCACTCTTGTGACCACTTGTTTCTCAAGTATCCAAAAACAAGTCTTATTAGCAACAGCACTGGTTAAGGTTAAAGCCAGATCAGGTACCGATATTACTCTCCGGTCTTTATTAGACCAGGGTTCACAGGCGTCGTTTGTAACGGAGTCTGCAGTCCAACTACTGGGACTGAAGAAGTATACAAGCAAGAGTGTAATATCGGGACTCGGAAATGATAAGACTCTAAGTTCAAAGTATGTAGTTTATTTCAAAATACAATCACTGCACGATCCTAGTTTCGTATTAAGTGTCAAAGCTCACGTGCTAGGAAAGCACTGGTCTACAATGCAAAAGTATCCGAAATAATTTTAACTAATTTCTGCTTGTCTATACATGCTAAATACGATTTGATAAGTAAAATTAATTTATTAGTTTAAGTTTTCAAGATACCTCATATCTCCCAAATTTTACGATTCTACCGACATTCAACTTAACAGTGTTTATTATTAACTTTGTTAGTTGGCATTCAATGTTAAAAATAGCGTACTTAAGTGCTCTGATCTGTATTACTAGATAATAAATGTGCTAAAAGTGAAAAAAAAGTGAAACTAAAAATTAATTTTTAACATAATGTCTCGGAAATGTGTGAATAATCCCGACAATTTTTGTTACATATGCGGAGAGGTGATATTTAGTAAACAAAGGTGTTCTATATCGCCTATGGTAAAAAAAAAGCCTATTCTTACTACTTTAACAAAGACATATCACACCAGGACAAAAGTTGGGTTCCACATTTCTGCTGCAATCCGTGTGCTACAGGTTTGAGAAATTGGCTGAGTGGCAAAAAAACATCATTTCGTTTCGCAGTGCCAATGCAATGGCGGGAATCGACAAATCACGCAACTGATTGTTATTTCTGCCTGACAACCCAAGTATTCGGAAAAGGTAAAGGTGTTACTTCCACCACTACACATAAAACTAGGGCTGACGAAAAATTTCGTAAAAGTGAAGATCAAAAGTGGAGCTTCTTTTCAATACCTACGCCAGAAATTTTCAAAATTAAGTGAAGCTAAGATCAAGGAAGGTATATATTCGTCGGTCCGCAAATAAGAAATTTATTTAACGATGTTAATTTCGACTCTGTGCTAGAAGGTAAAGAAAAACAAGCCTGGAACGATTTTCGCCTTGTGGCAAGAAACTTCTTGGGAAATAAAAGAAGTGACAACTATGCTGAGCTTGTCGAAAATATGTTATCATCATACCAACAGCTGGGTTGTAAAATGTCCATGGAAATACACTTTTTACATTCTTATTTGGACTTCTTTCCGGATAATTGTGGAGCCTTAAGTGATGAACATGGGGAGCGTTTTCATCAGGACATCGCAAACATGGAAAAACGATATCAGGGCAAGTGGAACGTGTCCATGTTGGCGGATCATTGTTGGACTATTTATCGGGATGTTCCAGAAGCAGAGTATAAGAGAGCTGCAAAACACGTCGTCGAAATTCCGCTAATGAATAGAATAACAGTATTTTTTTTTTGATATTTTTGCATAATTTTTTATTTTTATATTTCTAATAAACGGAAACTAATTTATATAAATAACTATTGTTTTCGTTAACAGCATGTAAAGATAAATAAATAAAACTACTTTGCTCGAAGAATACTTTTTTCAAGGCAAAATTTGTAGACCAGTGAAGTTAACAGCCTTCATTCCAGAAAAGGATATTAAACATGAACTGTTACCACAGTTTTCAGAATTGAAGTTAGCTGATCCTAAATATAATATATCTAATAGAATTGATATTGTACTTGGCGCTGAAGTGTATGCACAAATATTATTAGAGGGTGTGATCCAGGGTCCAGTCGGCTCACCTACAGCACAAAATACAAAATTAGGCTGGATTTTATCTGGTGCAATTGAAACAAATAATACTTTTAAAAATTATAATTGCATTATTAGTACACACACTCAAGTTTCGGAATCCTTTTCTACTAAACGTGTCTGGACGGAAGAAGAAAAATTGTGCGAAGAAATCTTCAAAAATACTACCAAAACAGATTCTTCAGGTCGTTATATAGTTAAACTTCCACTGCGTGAAGTATCAGTCTGTAGACAAGGAAATTCAAAAATAATAGCAAGTAAAAGATTTAAATTATTAGAAAAAAGGTTAATGAATGATGAAGATTTAAGAATGAAATATGGTCAAGTTATAAATGAATATATTGAGCTTGATCACATGGAATATGTACCTTTGGAAGAACAAAATAAAAATGATGTTGTGTACTTACCGCATCATGCTGTCGGTAAAGAAGATCGTAGCACGACTAAGGTTGGCTTTGTACTTGATGCATCCTGTCAAGGTACAAATGGTGTATCCTTGAATCAGGATTTGATGGTGGGACCACCATTACAAGATGATCTTCGTCATATTATCATGCGTTGGCGTACACATCCTGTGTGTATAGTCGCAGATATTATCAAGATTTATAGTCAAATAAAGGTAGCGTCTGAAGATGTTGACTTACAACGCTTATTCTGGCCTGAAGATCCCCGATCTGCAATCAAACACTTAAGATTATTAAGAGTTACGTTTGGTACAGCATCCGCGCCTTACCTGGCCGTTCGCACATTACAGCAGCTCGCTCGCGACGAAGGTGCAGGTCACTCTGAAGCATCTGAAAAAGTACCTAAAGACTTTTACATTAATGATTTTATGAGTGGTAGTGAAAGTGTAGAAGACGGAATTAGACTGTGTAAAGACATGATAGAAATATTAAATAAAGGAGGTTTTGAGTTACAAAAATGGTCTTCTAATGGTGATAAAGTTTTAAAAGAAATAACAAGACAAGCAAACCATAAGGAAGAAAACTTAGAACTAAAAATAGATTTAATTGTTAAACTACTAGGACTTACCTGGAGTCGTAAAATGGATGTCTTTAAATATGCTGTCACAGTTGGTCCACTCTGCTCACCTGTTACAAAACGAAGAGTTGTTCAGAAATTTCTAGATTATTCGATCCAATAGATTGGCTCGCACCTGTAATCATAAAAGCAAAAATATTAATACAAAGGATCTGGATGTCAGGAATAAGCTGGGATGATATCTTACCTTCTCGATTATTAAAAGATTGGTTTGATTACCGCGAAGAAGTATCCCAATTCTCTGAATTCCAAATTCCAAGATGTATAAATACTGCAAAGAGTGATAAGGTAGTTGAAATTCATGGGTTTTGCGACGCTTCTATTGATGCATACCTAGCAGTTATGTACATGCGGGTAATTAATAAAGAAGATCAAGTAATGGTTAATTTGATAGCGTCCAAGACCAGAGTAGCACGGTCTGTTAAACAGTTGTCTATTCCAAAGTTAGAGTTATGCGGAGCTCTACTACTTACCAAACTGTTGCAGGAAGTCTGTGCCGTTTTGAAGGTATCTATAGAAAATATACATGATTGGACGGATTCATCTGAAGTCTATTTATTCATAACAAGCATTCAAAAGAAAGAAAATGTAAGGAAAAAAAGTAAGCTCATTCACTTAACTCCATTTAATCATTCAATTGGCGAGCCTCCGTTGTTAATCCCAGATTTAAACTATGAAAGTTCTCCTGTAAATTCACTGAAACGATGGCAACGTATGGTCAGGATTTCCGGCGCAAGTGGTCATGAGATTGCTTGGTTCAGTTTCTTAATAGGTATAAATGGTCACACAATCAGCCAGAACCCAAAGTAGGAGACGTAGTATTAGTTATAGAAGATGATCTTCCCCCTTCACGTTGGTTATATGGAGTCATTAGGTACTCAAAAACATTCTGGTACAGATAAAATAACGCGTGTTGTAACAATGAAATGTAAAGGGGCATTTATTAAAAGACCTGTGACTTAACTATGTATATTACCAGTCGCAGATTAATAGTATAAATATTGTGTATAATACCAGTCACAGATTAATGTTACAAATATCGTTATAGTACCAGTCATATTGTATATAAATATTTTTAGTGTGTTAATTGTTATTCATGTTACAACTAAGATTTTGTATTTTAAGGTTGAAATTGTAGTTTAAGTTTTGTATTAGTTGTAATAGTTACATTATCTGTTTTCGTTATATGTGTTAGTTTAAGAAATATATTGATGGACAGTCTGCAATCTGTCCATGGCGGGCGGAATGTTAAACCCGGTAACAAACCTTCTTGGCACTGGCCGTATGTAAAAAAGTAAGATATTATGAATACAATTTATCTGTCATATTTTCTCTTCTGACATTTTTTGGATACATGAACAATTGTAAATAAGACAATATTTTAATTAATTATAAATAATTATCATTGTCAAACAAGAGTCCAGAGAATTACAGTGTTTATTTCAAATACAACGAGTTTTTATTGTCGGCGACAACCACAGCGTTGTACACTGTGATTTTAAACCATAACCTATTGTTTTATAAATGATACAACTGTCGGCTATTGATTAGAAAAATTAATACAATACAATAAACTTTATTTTCTCTCACACATTTGTTACATGGTTGAAACTTAAACTAGGATTACAGAGAATCATTAATGCTATGATAATATGTGAGAGACTGGTGCCGGAAATAGGTTTCTATTAAGAGACACGTAATACCGGTCACCAGTGCTCTCCCCCTTAATAGGATATCTTAACACATGTGTATGTAGTTAGATTCTTGGTGAACATCGACAACAATCATAAAGCATGCGTGAAAAACAAGATATGATTATCCAATCAAAATAAAAGTAAAAGCAAAAGAAGAGTAAAAATGAGTGTAGCTAAAAGTATTGACAGCCATCTGCATATTATTTTAAAATTATAAAAACAAAAACCTCACAAGAATATATATATATATATATATATATATATATATATATATATATAAACGAGAAAAAGAAGAAATTGAAACATGGGAAAGTCACTTCTTGGGATGCAGCAGGGATTCAGTGTCTAGATAATTTAATGTCTTTAACCAACGGGTGACCTTTTTTTTGCAAGAAACTCTTGGAAGAGAATAAATTGAGAGTATGGCATTAAGTTGATTATAGATGTAGGGACCGAGGAAGCAAAAGAACTGTCGGGCGTGCTGGGATTGGAGAGGTGGCAGGTTGCAGACTTTACCTTTCCTCCTCTTGTTTCTGTTCAAGTTGGGATCATAGCGTATTAGTGCATGTTGCTTTAGTGTAGTATGTAGGAGGAATGATTGTCTAACGGTAAGTAGATCCCAGTCTTTGTAAAGAGTTCTTGTAGGGAAACGAAAGGGAAGACCCGCACCCACCCTCAATACAGCCCTCTGAGCCCTCTCCAAGTGTATTAGATGGGTTTTTGAAGACCCACCCCAAGAGGTGATGCAATAGTCCAAGATTGATTGGCATAATGCAAGATAGACCATCCTGATAGTTCCTCGGTCGGCTGTATGTCTTAATGACTTAAATATATATATGAGCTTACGTACTCGAGAAGTTAGAGTTTGAATATGCGGTCTGAAATTCATTGTTTGATCCAGTGTAACTCCCAGGTATTTCATTGAATCTACCCGCTCTAATGGAGGACAAGAACAGTTAGAATTCTCAGATGAGCATGAATGAACGGTTATAGTATGAGTGGGAGAAGGAAGAAGGTTGGTTTTATGAGCAAAAGCCAGATATTTAGTTTTCGTAACATTTAACGTTAAAATATTTTTGTTAAGCCAATCAGTCACTGTCCTAAGACCCCGTTCAGCGCTGGCAAATACTTCTTTCCAACTATCTCCGCTAAAAAATAGGGCTGTATCATCTGCAAATGTCAGTACGGTCCCTTTGTCCAGATCAAGATTACAGAGACCATTGATATAGACCAAGAAGAGCGTTGGCCCATTGATGCTACCCTGCGGAATTCCGAAATTCACCGGCATTTCATCGCTAAGATGTTGCCCAATTTTTACTCGCTGGGATCTGTTTGTGAGGTAAGATGTGAAGAGTTGATGGGGAATGCCTCTCACTCCAATGTTTTCAAGCCCATGCAGTAGGTGGGGGATTGAGACTGTGTCAAAGGCCTTGGCAAGGTCTAGAAAAATAGTAAGGCACTTCTTCCTATTATCCAGACTGTTCATTATAAGATTAGTCAGATCGTGGACTGCGTCGTTGGTAGACCTACCAGGACGAAAACCATATTGTGACGGTGAGAGCAGGCTATTAGTTTCTAAGAAGTTAATCAAATGTTTATTGATCAACCTCTCTAAAATTTTTGATAGTGAAGGGAGAATTGCTATTGGCCGGTAGTTGTTGACACAGTCTTTTGCTCCGCCCTTGTGAATGGGCTTTATAATTGCTGTTTTATAGGCTTGCGGAAAGATTCCTGAAGAAATTGCAAGATTGCATATATGGGTAATGGGTGCAGTGAGAAGATGTGCGAATTTTTTAATAATGTTGCTTGATATTTGGTCAATGCCTACTGCGCAATTGCTTTTTAAATTGTTTATCAATAAGTAAACTTCATTCTCGCTAGTAGGAGGAATAACCAGAGAATTTACCGGCGAATTAGCAGTATTATAATGGGTAGTAGAAGAGTAGTTGGAAGAGGCGATACACTTTTCTGCTAGTTCTTTTCCTATATTCGCAAAAAACATGTTAACATTATTTGTAGTTCCATTAGGGTCGGTTAGAGATATTAGACAAGGCGAATGATCTTGTTTTTTTGTTATGTTTGTAATTTTTTTAATTACCTCCCAAAGCTTTTTGTTATTTCCCATTGCTTCCCCAATTTCACGCCCCTCATACGTCCTCCTAGTCTTTTTTTGGAGTGTTTTACAGAAGTTTCTATATCTCTTATAAGTAACTATTAGTATCTCGTTATTAGGATCCTTTTTTACTTTTTTATGCAGGTTGTCTCTATTTTTTAAGCAACGTAGGATACCTTGATTGACCCATGGCTTGCTAGTTCGGTTCTTAGTTCCAATTGTTATTTGTTTGGAGTTCAGAGCAACTGCGGAATTGAGAAGATTGGTTAAGAGATCAGCGGCTTTGTTTGGATCGATACATTCTATCACTGGTTGAAAATCTAGTAAGTGTAAGTCTCTTTCCAGTCCGTCATAGTCTAGGGTATTTTTAGTCCTTTTGTAGTGATCCAGGGGGTGATTTAGTTTAACAGAGAGAGCAACACATTCGTGGTCTGTGATCGATGATTCCACTACAAAACAGAGAGCTTCCTTTTTGGTTTTAATGATCATATGGTCGAGACATGTTCGGCCGTGTGTTACCATTAAGAGTTTAGTTTACAATTTTTTTATCACTGTTGATTTTTTTTTGTGAATTTTCATGATTATTTAGTTTTTAGTATTCTTTTACTCGTATGCCATGTTTAAATTTAAAACTGTTGAATTTTCTTTTTGTTTATTATATTTTTTTTAACAATCCACTTTTCTTCTGCTCTGTACTTACACAAATCACTTTTATCAAATCTTTTTTATGCGTGTTTAAATCGGACTTACAGGAGCATTATACCGTGGTGCGAACCGACCCATTTCAAAAGAAACCTTGAGCGATTCACACCGCGGTTCGAACCGTGGTTCGAACCAACCCATTCAAAAGGGGCTCTTGGGCGATTCGCACCGCGGTTCGAATCTCTTGCGGTGCGAAACGCCTAAAGACCCATTTAATTAAGGAAACAAATTAGTTTAATGAGTCGTGCAACACGAGCCCTATACAGCTCTATGTTTAACTTGCGATATCATCAACAAAAACGGCTTAATAACCACGTACGAGTATGTCAAAAACGTGCTAATAAATGATCAAGCAGAAAGCTTAGTTTGATCGATACAGTTTCTATGTTTGGTTTTAGAGTCAAACATTTTGTTTTATTTGAGCAGAAAAAAAAAACAAAATTGCAAAACAAGCCCTCTTTTAAACTCACCCTATCCCTCTTATGACACAAGAAAATGTTGTAGCTTATATCATAACTTTGCCATTATCATTTCTTATAGAACAATTTGAAAACTACAAATAAAACGTTGTAAGATAAAAAAAATAACGTTCAAGGCGAATAATTTTGTAAAAAATCATCCATATCAACCAAATCACGGAGATAGCTGTTCCCCAAGTTCCGTTGCAGGCGGGCCTACTAAATTTAGGAAGTGACATTGACAGGTAATCAGTTGGTTGGTTGGGGAACCATTGTTTACGTCGGATCCTTGACAAGCATAGAAATAAGTCGTTAAATATGCCCCAACACCAGAAAACTGAGGCGTTAATTTTTTTGACATTACGTTCGTTTTTTCATGCTGTCACTGCGATAAGAAGCAAATGTCGCTTCAAATTTCAGTGCCAATTTCAGAGCGAGTCAATGTAGGCCGAGGTCATATCTATCGATTTAAATCTATGTTGACAACCGCTTTAAAGAGAGCCAGGCGTCTACAAAATAGCTTGACAATACGAACATTTCATGGTGTTTAATAAAGCAATATATAGTGAAAGTGTGATAAGAATTGTTTGAAAAGTGTGTAAGATTGAAAGATTGATAGAAATTTGAGTAGGAAAGGCCTTAAAAATTAAAAGATAAAAGTTGACATTTCTTATTTACTTAAAAAAAAAAACATTTTTGTCTGAATTCAGTGGCGAAGATGAGGAAGTTCTTATAACAGAGACAGTTTTACCTTAATTAATCATTACTATCATCGGACTACCGTGACTACTGTCACAGGTCACTGCTGGACAAAGGCCACTTCAAACGTTTAATTCAGGATCATTGTCGACTCGTAACCTGGGCTTCGAGGCAATGGCCGAGGACGCAAACGGAAGAAGCGATATGATGATGATGATTCTTAGTATGAACCTATGTATCTTTTATAGAATCACAAAATATACTATCAAGCAGTCTATTGAGTGAAATATCACTTTCATACTCTATTTCCTTCTACCTGCAGAACGGCGTCTTAAAACCGCACATCGCACCATAAATCCGAACGCACGTTTAATGTAAAAGTCAACTGTTCAGACAAACGACCGCTTCGGAAGCGATAAGGCCGGAACGACTCCGAAGTACGAGCTAATTGCACCATCCACTTCATGCCTTTTATTAGGGTTCCGTAGCCGAATGGAAAAAAAATATGCATTCCTCATGTCTTTCCGCAGCCACTTTCATTGAAGTTGAAACTTGGTCTTTTGGTCACCGTCTTTTAAACTGAAACTTTGAATATACATCTTTTATGTATATTCAAAGTTTCAGTGGCAGCAAACGAGCTAACAGGCCGCCTTATGTTGAGCAATCACTGCCGCCCACGGACATCCGTGACACCAGAGCTATCGTCGACGCGTTATCATGTCCAGCCCAATGTGATTGGATAGGACTTCAAAAAATAGATTGATTATTTCTCTTTACTGAATAGTTACAAGAGACCCTTCCAAAGTGGTGAGATGTGTGTTCCCAACCTTTCTAACTTGTGCATTAAGAAAAAGATAAATCTTAACTTAATCATAGTTAAGATGATCTACATTACCATGCAAACTCCCTCTGAATCTTATTTAGAACGAGATCTAATAAGCAGATTTTTAAAATATGCACGCCCTGTTTCGTAAAACTTGCTACTACGGAACCCTTCAAGTGCAAGTCCGACTCGCACTTGGCCAGTATTTTTATTACTAAGAGTTCACGATCCGTCGTGTCAGCGGCAAGTTTATCCGTCGGCAAACTTTTAAACAATGTTCCTGTTAAGACTCTGTTTGCGGACTGAGGAATAAAAATGTATGCTTTTGTTCTATCGGACGTCCTGTGGGTTTGGATACGGAAGCGTTGGTTTAACATTGCTTTGAAAGGAGAGTTAGACAATTATTGTGGCATTTAAGTTGATTGTACACCAGCCTCAATAATAAGTATTTATTTTGTCATCATCATTAGTATAGCGCTTCTCCAGATTGCATCATCGGCTATTGCCTAGGAGCCCAGGGTACGCTTCGACTATGATCCTGAATCGACAAGTCTGGTTTACTTTAGAGCGACAGTCGTCTGACCTCCGCAACCCACATAAGAGAAACCAGTCAATTTGGATCATAGTCGGGACCAACAGCCTCACGTGCCTTCATAATTTTTATCGGATTAAAGCTTGCAATATCCTAACCATACTGAGAAAACCTACACAAAGTGGCAGTGTTCCCCGCGGGAGTCGCACACATGATTTTAATTTTATTTTAAATGATGTTGACAAGAATTTGTGGGTCTGACAATTTCTTACCACTCTGCGCATGTGGTTGTCTAATTTATTTATTTATTACATTTGTAATTTTTTATTTTTTTATTTTTGACATTATTTTTTTTGACATTTTTAATGATTTATTATGATGACATGTAAAAAATTGTACAAATATTTATTTTTTAAAAAAGGCAAACTGTTGAGTTTCTTGCGGCACTTCTTCTCAGCAGGCCATTCACGTCGAAGTGCTGGTAGGTAAAAAAATGATATGACGTGCGAAAGAATTTCTATGTAAATCAAATTGCAAAATAAACTACTTTGACTTTGACTTTGACTTTGACCTCCGTGGTTTTTGAGCCCAGCCCTAAATCATCCAATACACTAGGCATGAGTCTTATTTAGTATTCGCTTTTACTTCATTTCCAGGGCTATGAGATATTTTATTTATGACATCCCTAAGGTATTACATAAAGGAGAAACAGTTATGAGATATGAAAGATTAAAAATTTATCTTTACAATTGATGAATGTAAAACGAAAATAAGAATATTTATAAGATTCGATGAATAAATTACTTTAAAACTCCATTTCCTTTGGCATTCGAAATATTTCCTTGTCCCATTTCAACTTGTCTTCCAAACTTTTCTTTATAGGTTGCTCACCGTGCCTTTGACACCTTTAAATTGCTTCTCAATTAGTTTTCATTTAATATTTGGCCGTCCCAACTACGCGAGTTGTAAATAACACCTTTGTATTAAAATGTTAATTAACGGGCTATGATGAAGCGTGGGTCGAATTAAGCGATGTTGTGTTAATACTCGTATGTTTACAAAATTGTAGGTTGTGGATACAATCTATAACGATATATTATATAGATTTGGCTGCTTATTTTACAAGGAATATTTACGAGGAAAAAACTGACTACATTGAGTAGTGGTTAGAGTGCTGGGCTCAGACCAGACTTGGGTTCGAATCCTGCGGCGCTAAGATGATGCTAATGATGATGATGATAGAATAGGAGTAGACGTTTAAACAAATCTGAAAAAGTATATTATGAGCATATAAAGCAAAGATAGCATATTTTTTTAATGTTGCGTGTTTGTTGAATTAATTTTATTCTTGTACACAGCCATACCCTAACAGGGTGCATGTAAATTAGTTTAAGTTTACTTAACATGTATTTCATGTATGTGCAATGAATGAATAAATAAATAAACAGTTATACTATGTAGTTAAGTTCTTCCTAAATATTAGAAGGATTTCGATTTCCGCAAACATAGTGTTATGCTGTAGCTTAAAGTCATGTCGAAAATCGAACAAATAGTTTGTGAGATCACTGCGTTCAAACAAACAAACTCTTCAGCTTTACTATATTATTAGTATTAGTATAGATTATTATATAAGAAAAGATAAAAATATATATTCGACACGCGTCCTGAACTACGCTTCATTGGCAAAATCATGGCATTGATTCCGCGACATCCAAAAATAAAATACGAAGGTAGTTAACTCTATTCTCAGGAACAAAGATACATCGCGAGGGGATTTTCGGCAAATCTAATTCCCCGTTACGAATCGTTTGTGGGATAATGTAATACTCCATTCAGGAAATAGTGAAACGCCCAATTCTTGTAGGCAGATAACAGGCAACCAGGCAATCTTACAGAATATATCTAAGCTGGATTTTCCTTCATTTTAATAGTGGAATTTTCCTTAGCTATGTGTTAATAATATTAATTCATCACTGCCAGTAATATTTATTTATAACTGGTTAGTGTTTTAAGTTGTTATATTTATATACTAATGCCTAGTTGCGTGATAGCACTCGCAGTCAACCACGGAAGTGGTTTGCGAGGCTCTTAGTTTAAGTCATATTATATGTATTGTTTAATAAATAAATAAATAAAAAAAAAAAGACGCCTCGATGGTCTAGTGGTTTAAGTACCGGGCCGTGATCTCGAGGTCCTGGGTTCGATTCCCGGGTCGGGCAAAATTTGTGTTGATTTTTCTGAACACAGCCCGGGTTTGTGATCTCCAACCCGCATTTGGCAAGCTTGGTGATTAAGCCAAAACCCATCTTTGTAACGAAAACATGATTTCAAATGATGGAGGCCTTTGCCCTGCAGTGGGACATTAATAGGCTGATACTTTTTTTAGTAATTTAAGATTTTGGTGCATTTACAGCCACCTATAAAGTAAAGTTGGCCGCAATGCAAAATCTTGCTGTGATGCGGCAATATTAATTTGAGAACAAGGCAATAAGCTAATAAACGACAATAAGTCGATCATAATTCAGGTAAAATAAAGCAGCGGTCGTAAGTATAATTAATGACAATTTAAATAATTTCCTCCTTCCCCAATTGGACTGTCACAAATGCGTCCAAAAGTTGAATTTCCGTCCAATTAATAGAAATGACGGACAAAAAAAATGTGAAAAAGGCATCATCAATATTTCTTACCGCGCGATACGCAGAACGTTCTTAAGAAACAAATCTCGCTCTTAAGATTACATGCCTGCGATTCGTCTTCCTTAATCTGGACAAATTATAGGGGCTATGCTCTCCTATGTTCTTTTGTTGGTGCTCGATCACTTTAATAAACACACACTTGGGATAAGCCTTTTAGAAAAGTTGGAAGCTAGATCAATTTGCATCACAGATAAAATCGATCAGACTGATTCTAGAAGTCTGGAGATAAACGGCAGTGTTTTTATTATTTATGAAACTTAATCTATTAAATTACAGCTGATATCTAATTTCTCAATAGTGATTAGTTTAAAATAGAATAGTCATTCTACACGTTAATTAAAATAATGTCAATTTCTAAGTAATTTTAGTGTCGGGAATTAGTTATACTCGTATGCCATTTCCCCGTATTCGGGAGAATAGTGCCTCAGGTAATTGTATTTCTCGAGCAATGTGTAATCATATTAAAGGTTCCACAAGCGATTTCCAAGCGTAGGCCGCATACATAACACAATTCTTTAAATACTGATCAAAATACGCAGAATCAGTATTCTGCATACCGGTACCGGTGTATGCAAGCATTCCAGTAAAAAGATGAATGAATTCATTTGCATAGAGCGATGGTGGCCAAGACCGCGTCCGTGAGGTCCGCGGTCCGCGGAATCCGGGCCCACACCTCGGGATTTTTCGAAATACATACATACATACAGGGAAAACACCGTGGGGAAAGCTGCATATTCAGTTATTTTTGACTTGAGTTCAGTTAGATCTGAATGTGTAACCATGATCCAATCCGTCTGGTTCCCCTCTATGAGTTACGAAGGTGTGATGGCATTCGCTTCACTGTAGTAACCAGACTTTCCAAATCCTGGATCATGGTCAAAGCGGAGCCCGCATAGAAACGGGATAAACGCTAGGAAGAAGAAGAAGATTATTCATTTGCATACCAATCAAAAGATGAATGAATACTTTTGCATGCCAGTCAAAAGATGAATGAATACACTTGCATACATACCGGTTTTAAGATGCAGAATACACGTTTTAAGCTCGTTGCCTGCATTTCCGGAACGCGAGCCACACGCGGCAATATTGGCAACAAATTACATTGTCTTCATGCATATTTCATCCGCCCCAGGCTGATGTTTATCTGGCAATTAAAACATGACACGCACGATGTTCTTCGTAAGGACTTATTGGGGTCAGTTTCAAATACAAGACTCGCGTCATATGTACTTATTCACATATCACACGACTTGATTTTGTTGTAGAAACATAGGTTCGTTTTCGGATTTAACGTGTAGATAATATACCCAATTCTAAACGGTAACGAATAGTGTGATGACTAAACCCGAACAAACACATTAAATGCACAATAAAATACTCGTTCGCTAATATATTTTTAAATTATTAACAAGGAAAAATTCATCTGATCTTACGAGTAGGTGGCTCAGGCGGGAATCGAACCCAATCGCCTCTTGCAATCCGGGAAGCGCTGACCACTTAGCTACCGAGACATTTAGGGGACCTGCCGAATTTCTCCTTGTTATTACGTTAAATTATTTCACGGCCGGTATTTTCTTACTATAAAATCGATTGTAGGAGCGAGTAAATATTGTAGCAAATTTATTATTATGTGTATGCCTTTTATTCAAATAACGGGAATTAGTAAATTAAAAGTGCCATTCATTCCAAAAATAAATGACATACCTACATAGATTGTAAAACGTGTTGCAAAGTTGATCACCCTCTTATTTAAGTAAAATATACGGTAAACGTATTATGAATCTTAAATGTATATGAAAAGGAATGATTTCCACTGCTTTTGTTTCTTACAAGTTAAACCATAGCAACCAAGCAATTTATATTTATAGTCTACTCCACAAATTGAAAATCAGCGTAATCCCTTAGAAGTACTCTAATCTGCCCTTAAATTATAATTTGTTTCTAAATTATCTTCAGTTAGATCTCGAAATTTGCTCAAACATTTTAAATGTAGTCTATTACCCATTAATCTTCAAATTCCTAATTGTGTGCCTCATTAAAATCCAGGTCTTAGCATTTTCGCTATTAAAGCTGTTTAATATTTAGTAGGAATACATAACGCATTTCTAAAGAGATCCTGATTAGTCGATGAAACCATAATCCATCACTTTCGTAGTCGGAATAAAGTTGGTCACTATCCTTCAAAGAGCATACCGCACACTTTTTTTTTTGTCAGGAAAACCGCACACCTAGAATAAGTCTAGTGTAACTGGAAATAATTGAAAAATGTATTTTTGATTAGGCAAGATTTTGGGTTTAAAACTTCATAATCTAAAAAGCTACACTGGCTAGTTGTTTATTGTGAATTCATCTAAGAATAATGATAAAATTATATAAGAAACATAAATTATTATATATATTATATATGCAATTAAAGATAATCATTGTTCTTCATGAATTTCCTTCATTCAAAATAATCTAATTTCAACTGAACAACCTTCATTTAGTTGACTTAATTTAAATCTTTCGAAAGAAGATTTTCACAAATGACTGTCAAATTAATCTAACTGCCCCAAGTTATAATCTGCACAATATCTCGACAAAGTTCATTGAAAGGCATTCAATACAGTTTCAAATTTTGCAGTCAATGGAAACAAAGATTTCAAACGCAACAATAATTTCGAAATGTATTCAAATTGAACACACATTCGTTACTTCACAGTTTGAACAATAGCTAGTTTTCACAGCTATTTTGATTCCAAAGAATCTTTTACCGTCGGAATAGAGGTTAAAAGCCAAAAACTACAATTTAAGCTCTCTGAAAACATGACCGCCGTTTTCCCGAGTGGATGTGACCGAGTACCAACTAAATTGATGGTTCGGTTGTGAATGGAGCCAGCAAATAAGTCAAACTGGGCTCAAAAAACCTATCGAGTGAAACTTGAACGCAAACTGAAACTGTTAGGTGACGTTTTTCAGTCTAGCCGAATAGATAGGTATGAATGAATGTGTAACGTATCAATTTATTTATGACTAGCGGCCGCCAGCGACTTCGTACCCGTGGATATCGGTTTCCACAGACAGTAATATATTATAGCAAAAAGCCTTCAAACCCAAAAATTTTATTTCGATTCAAACCAGTAATACCTGAGATAAGCGCGTTCAAATAAACAAACAAACAACCTCCTCAGCTTTTTTATTATATAAGTATAGATTTCATTTGCTAACGTCTCACAAAGTCTAGATTCAAAATATAAAATGATTATTTTAGTTTAATCTGTCAGCTTAAGCATTTATTTGACATGAAACGGATTCTCGTATTATTACTCGAAAATATGCGTGGTTACTTGTCCTCTAGACGATCACCCACATATTTGTACCTAATTTTATTTTTGTGATGTATCTTCACTGTTATTTTGGTAAGTATTAAAATATTTGGCTTGTAAAATAACATTATCTTCTCATCGCATTGATATAACCGTTTTCTGTGTGTTTGTTTATTTCAAATACAAATCCAAATGCACTCTTAGTCAAAACCTTTTGGCGGCGGGTAGCTTTTTAAGATAACATATACCTACTCGGATCTCCAGAATATTTCGAAGACTTCATAACTATCTAAATAGCTTGTTTTTTATATTTATTTTAAGCATTTTAACATGGCGAATCCTACCTCAGCTGTTATCTAAATAATTTTAAAAACTGTCACCCACCCCGAAACATCAATGCAATTTATCATCATAATTTTAATCGATGCAATCCATTCTTCGGACACCCCATTTAATGGCTTTTAAAGCACTTGAAAAAGTCTTGAGCCCATTACGGGAGCAATGGGACGAAACGACCCTCAATGTGAAACAGTAATTTTAAATGTTGTTTTTGATAATGATGCATTTCTGAACCATCAGTTGGCGAAGCGGTTTCAACAATAAAGAGTGTTGAGTAAAATATTGCTAGGATAATAAAATGCTTTGTTGTCTGTAATTGGTAATGCTTAGTTCAAAATTTAAGATTAATGTTTTTTTCTCTTTAGCGCCTGATAAAATGTCGAAGTGATCTCTTATTACTAGTTATTTAATATTAATAACAAAATTCATCATCTAACTGCCTCCGTGGTGTAGTGGTTATTGATTAGAGCGCTGGGCTCTAAAACCGCGGAGGTCGTGGCTTCGAATCCCGCAGGGGAACACCGGCACTTTGTGTTGGTTTTCTCAGATGATCATGATTAACTGTTGAAGTGCTGGCCTCTCCCTAAAAAAGTGTTTTACAAAATTAATATTAAAGATTGTTATATTGTGCTGTGGTTTACAGCACATTTTATAGTAATCTCTTCTTTTTGCCTGAAGGTACTTCTTTGAAATATCTGCACTGCCAACTTATTTCGCAGTTCGGTAAACTTAACATTTTGATTTTCAACACCACTCCCTAATGTTAGTAGAATAGCAATGACAATAAGAAAGAGTGAGTTGAAAGCTTACTTAGCACTACCAATTTCACTCCAACCTCAATATGTTTTAAGTGCATCCCTCGTGTGAAATGGACCGTTACAACTCACGAAACCCTTCTAGATCCTTTTACGATGACAACGCATTCGCTTCGTCTACACACTGGAGCAATTTGAAATTCAATTCACTTGATTATTTTTTTAATGTTAGTACCAATGTAATATTTCAATGTTTTTTTTTCCTTGCACGATTTTGTAATGTTACGAGTCGAATTAATGCGGTCCTATGTGACATGACTTTGTTGTTAGGTTGTGTTCGTTAAAAAAGAAAACGGTTTTTATTAGCCTTTGCGAGGAACTCTTGACTTAAGCCCTTATTCTGAAGACCTATATTCCAACAGAAAGCCTAAGTTAATTAGCACTGCGTTCCAATTATGCTATGGTACTATAAAGGTAAGGTTTCTGGGTTCAGGTCGTGCCAGATTGCTGTCCCACCAAAATATGAGCGGGACGGAATAGGAAGTGCACCTGTGCTTGCGCACTTACTTATGTACCTACTATAATATATCCTGCGTACCGGGCTGCGTATCATAAGATCTGCCGCCATGGCCGAAAATCAGCCGGAGAGTATTATAGTAAGGTTTCCAGAGCTCAATTGGGAAAGGCATGGCGTTATAAGGTAGATTATAATAAAGCGGTGCGCCAATAATGACTATGATGTAACAATCGTCAATGGCGCCGTTTTAATGTTATTTTTCTTATTTACGTTTATTATTCACGTTGTAAAGCAAACAACTGTAGATGAAAGATACATGCATATTTGATTGAATATCAATGTTTAAGCCGTGCTGGAAACACAATAATTACCTACTGCATTTTATTTGCACTCTCAGCTTGCATTTATCCACCCTCGTTTGTTTACTCTGCGGTAAGTAAAAAGCAACTAAAATAAGAAGCTATTTACGTTCCTTTTTCATTAAATAAAACTTATTAAATGGATAAAATTGCTGTCGAAATGAATCTATTTTTTTAACAAAGCATTTCTGACTGTTAATGGGTTTTGAAGGGAGCGTAAACCTTTGAATACATTGCATTTATTTTAATTTACCTTTTTTGATTCATAACTTGTTTAGCTATCTTACACTATTAGCCTGATACGCGGATAACCACAATAGTAGGTATTTTAAGGTTATATCGAAAATGTATGAGAAGAATCAATAGAATATTATTATTAAATGGTATTTATTTCTTAAATGTCTTGGCATAGTGAGACAGTAATCTGACACATCTGATGGGAGATGAAACACAGGCTAAAGGGCTTCTGTGGCAAGGGGGTGTAATAACACTAGAACTAAATTTGATTGTGCTCGCTCGTGTAGTTTAAGATTACAACTTTACTATCTAGATTTTTGACTTTAACATTTCATTATAAACGCATTTAGTTCCCTTTCTTCGTTGTTAGAACTTGATGTAAGGAAATAAAGTGAAGGGTGCATATTCCGTGCTTGCACAATTTATTTAAACATAATTTGGGTGTGAAGCAAAGATTACGCCGCACAAAAAAAAAGTGTCCTAAAAAGCCGCCATAAAATAACAAGTCCAGTGAAAATATCCGTTTAAATCAGGAGTTCCTAGTACGGCTAAGTAAAACTCGCACGGTCGAATGTAACTGACAGCGCACTCCGCTGTCGCGAACAGAAAGTTATACTCGTTACCGAAACATTTACACGTCGAACGTGAAGATAAAATTATATAAGTATGGAAAACAGTATATATCTATACTAAATTGTTAAAGGTGAAGAGTTTTCTTGTTTGTTTGAAAGCGCTTATCTCAGAACCTACTGGTTCGAAAGGAACAAATATTTTTTCAGTTGGAAAGTACATTTGTCGAGGAAGGCTTTAGGATATTACACTGGGACAAAGTAAAGTAAAGTAAAGTAAAGCATCAGCCTATTAATGTCCCACTGCAGGGCAAAGCCCTCCATCATTTGAAATCATGTTTTCGTTACAAAGATGGGTTTGGCTTAACCACCACGTTTGCCGAATGCGGATTAGTGATCATAACTCCGGGCTGTTTTCGAAAAATTCCGAAAAAGAATAAGATAAAGAAAATACTTTTTCTGACTCGGGGACAAAGTCATCTTTAAACCAAACACAGTAAATCCTTACAGAAGACCACAGTGAAATATTGTTAGTGACCCTTTTGTTCGTTTGTCTCCCTATAACTTAAAAAATAGACAACGTTAAGAAAACATACAATTTATTAGACTATTAAAATCACTTCAAGACCAAATTAGATTCAGGTTATCATAACCTGTATCTAAATTAATGTATCTGTTGGATCCAGGTAGACAAAAAAAGAGAAACGTGTCCAATTTACGTTCCGCGTAATCAAAAAATGTAACAAGGATAAAAAGAAGCCTTGAATAAGCAATTTTATTTATAATATCACTTTCTTTTAACGCATGGAGCAAGCGATTCATCTCCATTCTTTTAATATGAATTTTCTTAACTTATATTATAAAAGGACACAGGTAATTGAGTTTTTTATTCATTTGTTTGAACCGAATTTTTTGTTTAAGATGGAAAATTATATAGTGTTAGCAATGTGTCATTGAGTGGAGGGGCTAGCCTATATAAGGCGCGTCGCCCAGGTAGTCTGACTCACTCTGCTGCCAGGCATCGGACCGACCGGACGTATTGTCGTTGCTGCGTGGTGATATTTTTCAAACGTTTTATTATTTTCTTTGCCTTATTTTGTGTTTCTAATAAAATTGTGCTTATTTTGTTTTCCTGTTAAATTATTGTGATTTTAGCTAAATAAATTGTTATTTTTTTTAAAGACTTTCACTTCTGATTTTCTATATCAGAAGTGGGATTAGTAAATTCATTCCCACATATTTCCAATTAGAAGTTGTGTTGTCGTTGATTTAAATCCATCGTCATTTAGTTTTTCTTATCTAAAAATTATCTCTTGCATTTTGTGGCCTCTTATTTACGTTGTTTTCTAAATAATGGACAGGTCAAGTCGCTCCGAATATCGTAGCGATCGTAAAAACCGTTCGCGTGAGTCGTGCAGCCGTCGCTCTCGCGACAGGCGCTCTCGTGAGCGGCGTTCCCGCAACCGCTCACGGACACGGACGCCGGCGACGCCATGCGAGCGACGCGGCCGCAGCCGCAGCCGTAGCCGCAGCTGCGTACGGTTGCGCAGGGATCCCGGCGCTGACCGTCGGTATTGCGGTATGGGGCAATCTACGTCTGTAGGTCCCCGTAATGCCGAGCCGTTCGAAGCCATCTTATCACGTTTGGAGGCCCTGGAGCGGCGCTCTCGCGATCCTGTGTCGCCTGTCAGCCGAGGGACGGAGCAGATCGTAGAGGCGATTCAATCGTTGAAAACCGTGAGTTCACAAAGTTACTATGTCTCTAATTTTGACCCCAGTATTCATGACGTTGAGGTATGGTGTGCCGAGGTTGATAGGGCTAAAGTTTTAAATCGCTGGGACGATTCCGAGTGTCTGTCACGCATTGGTAATTGATTGAAGGGCGACGCAAAGTCGTGGCTTAACGAGTGGGTGACAGATGATCGATCCTGGACTAATTTTAAAAATGATTTTAAACCATTGTGTATCAAGCGTATTGATTCTGCTGGCATACTTTATGACGTCATGTCTATAAATTCTGATAAGTTTAATACGTATGCCGACTATGCCAGAAAATCTTTATTACGTTTGCGTATTGTTAGAGGTCTTAGTGATGATCTTATTACAGAAATTGTTTTGAGAGGAATTAATGACCCCCATGTTAAGGCAACGGCCACAAACGCTAACTTAAAACCTAATGATCTGGTCAATTTCTTATCCACATTTACAAAGCCGGTCAAGACCATTTATAATGAGCCTCGCTCTTTTCGCCCCTCTGTGTCTGATAAGAACGATAGGATTCATAGTAAAAATCTGCCACGGCCTATGGGCCCTGGGTGTTTTGTGTGTGGTGATATTACTCACAAACAAAATGAATGTCCCAAGAAACCTAAACCCTATACGAGTAGTTTTGATAATGATGTAAGAAGGGATAACAAGATTGACAAAACCATGACCTCTTGCACTTATTGTAAGAAACCCGGCCATGACTTTTCGTCGTGTTTTGCGAAACAACGTGTCGATCAGCAAAAAAAAAAATTAGTAACGTTTAGACGCATCTCGTTATGTAAAGCGTAACGACGTTCTGTATTATCGTTTATATCACGAAACAGCGAACTACGTAGACATCAGCTTTGAACTTGTTACTGGGCCACGAGAATGCTACTCCGGCTATTCGAGTCCTAGTGCGTGATGTCGAAATGATGCCTTCGAGTTCAAGTCTCGTAGGTCGGCGGGAAATGGTTAGGCATGGGACGGCCGAGCGGCTGTTGCAAAACCAGTCTAATCAAGGCGCATATTATGTTAATGAGGGCAGAGACCCTCCTCGTGTGTTTCAGAAGGATGACCTGGTGTAGGTATGTTATCAAGTACGCTCAATCACGAGGGAAGTTGGGCCGTGGCATGCGCGGCTCATATCGCGTCGTGCGTGTTATGAGCTGCGCTTGGTTGCTGATGCTGGCGCGTACGGGAAGACCACATACGCTGCTGCCCAGTGTATGGCGCCTTGGAGGGATGAATGGACCCCTGAGACTGGCTCTGCCTTCTTCGAGGCTGAGTCGGCGATGTTGTCTGGTTCTTAGCGAACCCTCATTAGTGATTTAGATCACTCTCTGGTTTCTGATTGGACTGGTTCGACAGATCCTACCAATCCTCTTTGTGGTTTGGCCTAGCTCCTTGGGAGTCGGTGCCTTTGGTGGTCTGGTCACTGAAGGGTGGGATGGCTTTACGGCGCCCACCTGTGACCCTCTCTAGCCACGGGGTGATGGATTGCGAATTCCCTGGGGAATAAAGCGTCCATCCCTCGTGTCTCTCGCATGGCTCATTGTGTTGTTGTCGTTTTATCTGTGTCAAAGTTGTGACTTGGAATTCCAATTCGTAATTGACATGAAATGATTTTAGTTGCATCGTTATGGTTACGGGTTAACGAAGCTAACAATAACTAATACCTAACATTTGTAAGGCCATATGCGTTTAACTGGTTGTGCTGCTTTTATTTGACATTTACAGCAAGTGAAGCAGAGGAAACAAAAATCTCGAGGCACCTGGGCAGGATCTTCCTGCCTGACGAGCTCGCCTGTTGACCTGGACACTCCAGAGCAACCCCAGGACCAGGTTGACGAACCTGGACCTTCTTCGCTGCACAAATTTCCCGAGTTGGACCTAAGCGACTCGGATGGTGACCAGTAAACTGATACCTGACGAGGGCGTCAGGGTGTCAGGAGAGGCCGTGTTAGCAATGTGTCATTGAGTGGAGGGGCTAGCCTATATAAGGCGCGTCGCCCAGGTAGTCTGACTCACTCTGCTGCCAGGCATCGGACCGACCGGACGTATTGTCGTTGCTGCGTGGTGATATTTTTCAAACGTTTTATTATTTTCTTTGCCTTATTTTGTGGTTCTAATAAAATTGTGCTTATTTTGTTTTCCTGTTAAATTATTGTGATTTTAGCTAAATAAATTGTTATTTTTTTTAAAGACTTTCACTTCTGATTTTCTATAATAGAATATATTCACTTAAGACTTTTCTAGAAGAGCTTTCAAGACTGTAGGTGGAGTAGTATGTCTATGTAGCTTTTAAATTATCAAACAGCATCTGTGGCAGTATAATTGTGTAAAAAACAAAAGAAAAAAAAGCTGTTTAGTCTCACCTAAAATTATGCATTTTCTGCCTTCTTTACGAAGCTAGAAGTGATAATTAGATTCTCAGATTGTGTAAAAATATTCGTGAAGGAAATTGATTCATTCAAGAAAGAAAAGTTTGTTTCAGAAAGAAATTTAGATCTTCTTATTAAAGAAAGCATTATTTTGACGAACTTCGGACTACTTCGTAACAAGGATTGCTCATAGATTTAAATCCTTAGAATTAATATGCTCCAATAGCAGAAAAATGTGGTAAAAATTCCTTCCTTCCTTCCTTCCTTCATTTCAACCGGCTGTAACTAGGACAACAAGCATACGCGTCACTTCAAATTTTGTTTAAATTTTAGAGCGGGTATGGCAAGGGATTTTCTACCGATTTTCATCTATGGGACTGCGGTGTGATTAAGGTCCAACCCTTGTTATTGATAGACCGTGTAAATTTTTCTACTTCATTGGACGCGTGGTTACCATGTTGTTTGTATGTTATTTGGGATGCAAAAGTAAATGGATGTTTATGAGCCATTCCTAAGTACGTAGAACTGATTTGAAAAAGGAATAACGCAGTAGACGATTTATATACGAGTGGATAATTTAAACGAAATTCAAGTGGTATTATTGTTACGAGGTAAATTTACTTTAATTATTTAACAAGTATTGTTGATACATATTTCTAAATTAAGTATTTTTTATAGTCAAAACAATCATAATTATCCTAGCCCTTCTCTCGGTTGCATCCTCAGCCATTGCCTTGGGGCCCAGGGTGAGTTACTGTCGTCTGACCACCGTAACCCATACAAGGGAAATCAGACCATTTGAAACATATTCGAAACATCATTCTTATCGGACATTCAGGTGATTCAAGCCTGCCATGTCCCAACCAAACTGGGAATACCAAGACAAAGTGAAAGTGATCCCCGCGGGGTTCGAACCCACGACCTCCGAGGTTTTTAGTGAGCACAGCTCTAACCACTACACCACAGAGGCAGTCAACAAATTGTAAAAAAGAATTGAAAATCGTTTCACTTTATTAAACGGAAGAAATGTCTAGTGAAATAGTTAACGAATTTCATGCGAAACTTTTATCGTAATATTTAAGACATTTATTCCCAGAATTCAAGAAATTAAAAATGTTTGGTCGTTTTAACATCAAAAGTAATCAGCTTTCCAAAAAAAGGCACGTTTTAACTTTTATTCTACGAATCCTATTATATTATTTTAAGTTTTATTTACTCTAAAAGTTAGATTTGAAGTAAGGAGCAATTCGACGAATCCCGATCTCTTCATTTATAAATTTTTATTTTAAATCAACCTTTGCTTTAAGAGAAAAATGTACTTGATATACGAAAACATTTCCTTAAGATCTGGTTTTCTATGACGTGTAGACAGACGAAAGAAAAACGAACTGACACGTGACAACTTCCACAGAAGTGAACCAAGATTTCTCTTTAAAGTGGTCCTTAGAAATCGGAGCCTTTCATACGGGCGATGTGTGTCAAATATTGATGTTCGATCAAAGGAACGAGCCAAGTGAAAAGGATCAAAATCTTTAAGACATTTAATCTTATTTGAAAGTCCACCACCGAATTTGAAAAAAAAATGACGCTTTTTAATTTGATCTTAAATATGTAAACTATGCTCTTGTTTCAGTTAACTATGAAGGTAAAGCTTGAAATTTTCTTTAAAAAATTGGGCAAGTGCTAGTCGGACTCCCGCACTGAGGGTTCCGTACAAATTCTATTTTTGACTTATTAAAAAAACTACTGAATAGATTTCGTTCGAACTATTTCAGATATTTATTTCAGATTTATCATCCTCTTACTTTAGAAGATAGAGGGGGGGACACCCTTTTTTCCACTTTGAAAGAGTCTGTCACGCAAAGTATTTACTTAAGAAAAACATGAGCTTAGAAACCTCAATATAATTTTTAAAGACCTATCCATAGATACCCCACACGTATATGTTCAATGAAAAAAAATATTTTCAGTTTCAGTTCTAACTAATGAGACCCCCCATTTTTTTTTTTTTTCTATTTTCGTGTGAAAACCTTGTTGCGGTTTACAGAATACATCTACTCACCAAGTTTCAATAGTATAGTACTAATAGTTTCGGAAAAAAGTGGCTGTGACAGACTGGCGGACAGACAGACAGACAGACATGACGAATCTATAAGGGTTCCGTTTTTTTGCCATTTTGGCTACGGAACCCTAAAAAACAAAAAACATTGTCACCTGCATGAATCTCGAAAGTATGTTTACCTTGATGTCAAAAACTACCCAACGGACTCAGATGTGATTTTATTTATTCCTGTTTAAAACATTAATGTTTTATACTTAACATTTAAAACACACTAGCGGCCGCCCGCGACTCCGTCCACGTATATTTCGGTTTCCGCGCCCATAGTGTTAAAGTACAGCTCACAGCCTTCCTCGTCAAATGGACTATCCAACACAAAAATCTTTTTTCAATTCGAACCAACCTGTAGTTCAGCTTTATTATATTAGTATAGATGTACATCCTAGAGGATAATTTCCGTGCAAAACCAGGGCGGGTATGTAGTAGTCAATACAAGAGACAATAAGAACTTTCACTCTTCCCGATTGAGCAGTATTCACAGACAGCCTTCAGAGTGCCTCAAGAGTTTTTGTAATATTCTTGAGATCGCGTCCATTAAGCGCAAATAAGAACAAACGGGCACCCGTAACTTTCCCCTATTACCTTAAGCCTGCTTTTAGATTGGGGTCGATTATGAAGATAAAAAGGACGATAAAGGTTTATAGAAAAATGCCCTAAAAACCGCTTAGAGGCATAATATTAAGTGCTGTCTAAGTTTGATAGAAAACTGAAAACTTGTTTTATGTTTCCTTTAGAAAGTACTAACGTTTATACAGTTGGCGAAGAAATACAATATGAAGTCTAAGTGATAGACTATTGCCTATGCGTGTGAGATGACTATCTGTGGGTGAGTGACGAATGAGTAATGAATGCCTAGTGTGGATGTCCCATGAGAGCAGGGTATGATGATAGAATGATGAACGAATGAGTGAAGGTGATGATGATGATGAATCTTCCTTGAGCGTTAGAAATCAAATTATTTTAAAATTAGAAATGAAATCCAAATATATCGAAAATATTTGATAATGATCCTTCGAATATTCAAAATGCTTCTTAATCAGTCCAGTTGAAAAGTATTGGTATTCTCAGAATTCCTCTTGTTGCTTCAAGAACTTTTGTAATATTCCGAAAACCGCCTACATGACGCCCAAATAAGGACAAACGGGCACCCGTTACTTGCCCCTATTACCTTAAACCTGTTTTTAGATTGAGATCGATTATGGATATAAAATAGAGCGTTACGTTTAACCTGAGGTTTATAGAAAACGAAAATGCTCGGGGAAGTTAAGAGTAATGTAAAGGTTCAAACCATATAGTTTATTAAGCATCATCAAGCATCTTCATTGACTTTTTAGCAGTGTACCACTTGAAAACAAAAAAGTCCTTACTGGCAGATGGCTATGCCTATAGTTACCATTGGCACGCTGGACAGAAGGGTGATCGCAATATGGTGAACTAAAAATAGAAGACATAGGGGAACGCTGCTAGCCATCTGCCCGGAATACCCCTTAAGCGCTTCTTACCACACCCACGCAGGTCTTAGGGTCTTTGGTATACACATAACTTTACAAAAGTACAAACGAGATCATCAGATCAAATGCTTTTTTGTGCAAGGGTTTAATTCTATTTTTTAATCTTTAGTTATTCCAAAAAAACATAACCATTTATTCATGAAATAAAACTGCTTTTAAACGGATCTAATCGCGGTATAATCTTTAAACTACATATTTTCACTTCAAACGCATAACACGTTGTTATGCGTTGTTATATGTTTATGCGTGTGGTTCAGAGATTATACCGCTATTATATCCGTTTAAAAGTAGTTTTACTTCATGAGCAACAGTCGCGTCAACCTAAGAAAACATTATAACCATTTATTTCATTTCATCTTCTAGAATCTACAGCAGCCTTAGCACTTCCAGCATACTTACTGCCTTCTAGAAAAATAGCAAATACAAAATCTTGCTCCCAGTCGGTGTAGGGCCATTACGGCTGCCGCTATGTGGCTGCTAGCGCGAGAACTGTCGAAAGTTTCCGCGCACTCGAGTCGTGCTATTGCACTAGCGCTCCGCATTCATATTGAGTTAGCGGAGTTTGGCTTTAATTTATTTTAATGTCACTCGTTTTTGGCGTTTACTAGTTCCTCTAAATGGTACGAGTTTTCGTTCCCGTCCATTTCTGTTTTGGTGGATTTAATGTTGGTGTTGTGGTTGCGATATTATGGTTCTAAGATTATTATAACATTTACGTACCCTACATTATGTATTTTTTATTATCTAGTTGCTAGACTAGCCTCATCCTGGTGAATTTAGTATAGTAATATATTTTTATATAATAAAGCTGAAGAGTTTGTTTATTTGAACGCGCTACTATCAGGAACAATTGCTTAAAATTGAAACATTATCTTTGTGTTAGATAGTCTATTTTCGACAAAGGCTTTAAGGCCCCGTACTAGGCCAATGACAAGTTCGATTTTGCCCCCACTTCCTCATGCCCCGCACAAATATTTCGCGAAGTCAATGATCGCGCTTAATCATATTCGAAATTTGAAATTCATCTTATTTTATCTCCAAACACATAGGGTTCACAAAAATATGGTTTTATACGAATTTAGTGAACATCTCTTTTAAAATTTTAAAAAGAATAGAATGCAATCATATTTTCTATACTAATATTATAAAGAGCAGAGATTTGTATTTTTGTATGCAACGAGGAAACTAAAAAACTAATAGACCGATTTCAAAACTTGTTTTTACATTTAAGAGCTTTATTGTTACTAACTCAGATAGGATTACATAGGCCATAATTAGTATTAAGTACACTTTTTTTTAGGGTTCCGTAGCCAAATGGCAAAAAAACGGAACCCTTATAGATTCGTCATGTCTGTCTGTCTGTCTGTCTGTCTGTCTGTCTGTCTGTCTGTCTGTCCGCCAGTCTGTCACAGCCACTTTTTTTCCGAAACTATAAGTACTATACTATTGAAACTTAGTGAGTAGATGTATTCTGTGAACCGCAACAAGGTTTTCACACGAACATAGAAAAAAATAAATATAAGTGGGGGGTCCCCATAGTCAGAACTGAAACTCCAAATATTTTTTTTTCATTGAACAAATACGTGTGGGGTATCTATGGATAGGTCTTTAAAAATGATATTGAGGTTTCTAAAATTATTTTTTTATAAAGTGAATACTTTGCGTGACAGACCCTTCCAAAGTGGAAAAATGTGTGTCCCCCCCCTCTAACTTCTAAAATAAGAGGATGATAAATCTGAAATAATTATATAATGTACATTACCATAAAAACTACCAACGAAAATTAGTTTGAACGAAATCTATTCAGTAGTTTTTTTAATATGTCAAAAATAGAATTTGTACGGAACCCTCAGTGCGCGAGTCCGATTCGCACTTGGCCAATTTTTATTAGTATTAAGTAACTATTAAGTACACTTTTATCTCCCCGTGCGAAGCCGGGACGTGCCGCTAGTATGTGATAAACTTGTTTGTCGCATACATATTTGACGACCCGCTTGGTGTTATGGTCAAGATGTTGCCTATTACACAAGAGGTCGCGGGTTCGATTCCCGCACATGACAAACATTTGAGTGCATGAACATGTCTGTTTGTCCTGGTCTGGGTGTTATATGTATCTATTTAAGTATATTTGTAATACCACTGTTGATTCTGATATCTGTAATACAATATAACTTTAAACTTTCGCGTTGCATTATAATTATTTAACATAACATCGCGTTTAGTCCCGTTGTTATGTTAAATAATCTGTAATACAAATGCTTAAGCTACTTAACACGGAGTCAGATCAATGTATGTGATGTTGTGAAATATTTATTTATTATACTAGCGGCAAATAAAAAAAGTACTGCGAAAATTAAAAAATATATCATATATGTATAATGAAATAAATAAAGAATTATTTCATTATATATGACGACCCGCTTTGTGTAATGGTCAATATGTTGCCTATCATACAAGAGGTCGCGGGTTGTGTGCATGTACATGTCTGTTTGTCCTAGTCTGGGTGTTATTATCGTATGTGTATGGTATTTCAAATTTGAAACTCGATATTTTAATGTATAATATGCATACAAATACCCAAGCTTCGGAGTGATCCATGAACATACCCTTCTTTACCAGACTACCAAAGAAAATAGTGTAATCTACCTGCCTACCTACTGTAAAAGGCTAGTAAATCCTGAGTGCTGCAAATCCTCAAATTTGCTGGTAGTATGAAGATACTACCAATAAGAGCAAGTGAAGACTTGCCACCTCTTATTGGTAGAAGGCCGGAGGTGCAATCAGAAATTCATAATATCGCCTTTTATCGCCATCATTACCCAGTGAATGTACGTTTAACTATTTCAAGTATATTCATACTATTACCTCTACGACCCATCTCATATACGTGAGTTAGTTGAGGCATAATTTGTCAAATTTGCAAACTGCCAATCTGTTAAGGCTCTGGCTGGTCACAAAAACATCCCTTACCTATATCCATCAAATAGTCTTTCTTTTTAAAGTACTAGCAGGTTATAGCATCGTCTAAGATAAATTGTAGCCAATTTTAGGCAACAACATATTTTTAAGTATTGCAAAAGAAACTCTAAATCGGCTGATGAATCAATTCGTTTTATTATAGTTTCATGTAATCTTGATAAGATGTAACTGATAAGTATTCTTATTTTAACCACAAAATGGGTGCTTTACTTGTTTTACAATGTTTTCTTTTTCAGAACCAGAATCAGAATCAGAATCTTTATTGCTTGCTCTTCTTTTAATTTAACCTACTGTAAATTTTGGCAACAATGATCTGCTGTTCTGCCATTCAAGTAATTTTTATAAATGAATAAGACAACATATTTGGCCTAGGCAGGCTTGGATTTAAATCAACGCATAATAAATAAGTGTTCTATATTAGGCATTTGAGATTTACAGCAATATTCTTTTAATCCGTATATTTTATTTCCACTCAGTAGTATTTCTGATTAAACTTGAAAAATATTATTCATACAAAGATGGGTTTTGGCTTAGTCAACACGCTTGCTCACAAAGATTTGTGATCAAAAAACCGGGCAGTGTTCGGAAAAACCGACACAAAGTTGCCCTAACCTGGAATCGAACCTTGCACCTCGAAAGCTAGAGATTATGCATACTTTAAAATAAAATAATATCCATGCGTTCACTAATTTCGAAATTGTAGAATATTATGTTCTCTCTATGAAACCAATTTGTTGTTTATAATTTTATTGTATTTGATTATCACCCAAACATAAAATTATAATATTTGAAACAACAGAGCATCTACATACATAAATATTACTACCACGATAGTATTGTCTAATAAATCGACAACCCTGGTGAGACACTCGAACGTAATTTTGAAAAATGGCATGTGATCGTCTTTTGTTTCACGCGACGACGAGCGACACAGCCCCCCCGTCCGAAGGCCGAAGCCGGACTGAAAATTAAATGAAAATGGCCGAGCGTGCAAAATATTTATAGTTTTTAGTCTTTTTTTAATGATTTGATTAGTAATTGAAAAAAAAAGAAGTATAAACCTCGCTTTATGTGATGATTATTTATATTAAAAAGTTTCAAGCTTTCTTTTACTGTATCACCTGAATAATGACGATTCTTTTGGTGATTTAGAGGCAACTTTGCAATTTTTTTCCATCGAGAAAATTTAATGCAATCGTGTTTTCGTTGAATATGGGTCCTAGTGTAAGTCCTGAACTTTGCTATATCTGAATTTCAAACTCTTGTTTTCAATAATATAGAAATTACAGCCAACTATCTAACGCAATTTGGACTAGTACGGCCCCTTAAGCTACAGTATTATACTATGTGTGCGGAAACCGAAATCCAAGCGGAAGACTCGCTTACGGCCACTAGTATATTATTCAATTGTTGATATAGCATTTCAAGTTTTGTTAAATAAAAGGACAACAAAAAGACGTAGCTCGTACAAGCTTACCAGAAAACAACTAAAATACATGATACATGATGAGGTTATGATGTTCAGTATTGTAAAAAACCGGCCAAGAGCGGGTCGGACACGCCCATGAAAGGGTTCCGTAGCTAAAAGATGGCCCGACCGCTTAAGACACCATTTAGTAAGGGCAACTGCACGTCATAAGTTGGTCGAGTTTTATAAAAATAACTATGTATGATACAGAGTTCGCTATAGTTTTCGTTGAAAGTACTTACTTGGAGGTATACAGGACATTTTTTCAGAACTATTGTAATAGTATTTCAAAAGTTAAGGGGGGGGGGACGCTCTAATTTTAACTTTGTATTAATATATCTCGAGACTGGGGTGTTTGATCCACATGGTTTCAAGGCAAGTTTTATTGTATTTAAAAATACCTTTTTCATGATACCCCACACGATGGGGTAAGTCGATTTTTTTTTTCGAATTCACTTTTCGCTGTATGGGAGGGGGGTAAAAATAATTATTTTTCGATTATTTTAAAAACCAATTCTTGAATTATCACTATACATCTCTCCACCAATTTTCGTGGCAATCGGTTCAGAAACGGCGGAGAACGAGCCAGGACAGACAGACAGACATTACGAAACTATAAGGGTTCCGTTTTTTGCCATTTGGCTACGGAACCCTAAAAAATGCTATGGTCAGAGGTTGTCTCTTAAATATATGCTGTGATAGCCGCTTATCATAATGGTTTACACAGTGAATAAACACTAGTTAAAGGGAAAACTCTTTCCAAAACACATAATAAACCAAAGAAATACTTCCAAATTACTTCAGGTAAAAGGAAAATAGTTTCGGCATGGTCGTTATTAAGTGAACGGGCGCATTCGTACCTAACTGTCGAAACTTTTACGCGCGACAAAATTTTAGTCATTGTGTCTGCCCGCCTTTATATTGAGTTATCAGAGTTGTGTTTTATGTATTTTATTGCCATTCATTTTAGCCGTTGCCAGGACTTGTTTTTGTTTTATTTTGAATGTTTTGTTGTTGCAGGTATGTTTTTTGAGACGCAGTGGCCGCTTGATGCCGTGGCGTGAGGTACGTAGCCATACCGTTTAGGCAATCCAAGACATTGGTTTACAATCCTTAACAGCATTAGTTTCACATTCAAATATGATTACAGGTTTAGTTGAATATAACCTTATGTTACTTTAATGTTTTTTTAGGTTTTCGCGACTTTAAAACAGATTTAATTTCGGTACATATTACTGGGAAATTCGACGTTTCGTCTTCAGGAACCGTGATCACGGGACACCTGAGTCATTCCGTGGTCACGGCATCATGTTATTTTACTGATATGAGACATTTCTGACTACGAACTAAAATTAGAAACAAGATTTATTACATTCTTATTAATTGAATTTGCGCAAGTTCGATAAAGGCTGATATCGTAACGAAAATATGATCTTGAAAACTCATAAACCTAATTAGCTTACGTCCTAACTAGAGGAAACAATAAAAAATGTCACGTGCCCGGTTCAAAGGAACAGTTCTTTTGTGACAAACTTTCTGAAAATCTGTAAATATCGAAGCGGAAAAAAGAAATCGTACAAAGGCCAAAAACATAGCGGAGAATTCCACAGGGCACGTTGTTTGATGTGCGACTATTTGACTTAGAGATTCGACGCCTTGGGGTAAACACGGTAACTAGATAAAATAGTCAGATCGTGAGAGCACACGTGACTTTTTTCCGAGGGTAGACGCCATTTGTTTGGTGTAATGTTTAAGAAGCTGTCAAGGGCAAAAATATAATTTTTGATTTTTTGGCATGACTTGACTTGTTAAGAGCAGGCATTGCAAGACAAAATAAGTATTTATTCAATAAAATCCACATTTTCCCTCAACCTTTTTGATTAAATGTTACGAGAAACAGTAAAGTTACTGCTTAGGCCTCATTTTTTCTGAAATACTTGTACTACAAAAAATAACATAATGGGTATACCACGAATGTACTCAAACATGCAGTAGGTATCACTGTAGCTTGATTATAACTCTGGAGAGTGACATGTATTTTAAACAAAAAATTTAAAGAAAACTTTCTAGTAATTTCAAGAATATTTTGCAACGAAACGCCCTCCTGAATGTTTTCAAGGACCCACCTGAGGCCTGCGGTTACAAAGTTACCGTGTGAGCCTTGCTTGACCCCTGTTATTGCATTACACACTTTGTTCCGGGAGTTATGGGCCGTTGTCGCCATTAGCTACTTAGAAACTTGGATGCTTTACTTTACATTTACAAGTCAAGAATAAATTTTCAAATTTTTTTTTTCATGCGCAATAAAAAACTTACTTGTATGTATGTTCTTTTTTTTTTAATCGACAATTTTACGTCAAAAGGTGTAGGTGTGAGTTATTTAAGTTCAAATTACCTTCCTAATAAAAAAAAAGGTGTTAATATTTCTAAATCATCATCATCATCATTTTCCTGCCCTGTTCCCAGTTTAGCTGGGGTCGGCGCAATACGTACGTCGTATTCCTAAATACGAAATACTAATCTAAATTGTTGGCTTACGAGCTAAATAGCTAGTTTACTCATTTCTTGTTATCTAATAATTGTACCGTGAGTCGTGAGCTAAGAATAAGCTACGGATGTATCATTAATGAAACGAACCAGCAATCGAATGAAAATTCCAAGTTGTTTGCTCTTAGGACCGAAATAAACATTTTATTGCCCATAGGCCTTTAGTACAACCGTCTCATTTTGTTATCAGGGAATTTAATTCACTAAAACCCTAGAGTAAAGTGAAAGCCTAATGGAACCTAAACCAGCTGAGAGCAAGAATGACAAATGATATTTCAAGTCCTCCTCAAGACGTTTTGCCGGTCCATTACATTTTCGTCTTATATTATCATTTTCATCGTGAATTTGATTTTTTTATACACTAAGTATTGGTATAACCTTGTCTCCCGAATATTCTGAAATAATGGATAATTATTAAAGTCATTATGAAGTTTAAGCCTTCTTCTGGATGTAGAACTCCTTCTCTAACTAGCCACTCTCAGTCTAACTCAGGCTGATAATGTCTGATAATTATCTGAGTAGTATATGTATACTACTTACTGCTTGACGTTTCGGCTGCGTTACAACAGCCGTGGTCGCAAGCGGACTGAATAATATTAAATAATATTAGTGATATAATGCAACGCGAAAGTCTAAAATCTTATAATCATCTGAGTTACTTCACTTTAGGTGCTAAGTCCGCTCGATGGGGCGTCCACAGTGCGTCGCCATCCCGGTCGTGCTTGAGCAATGCGCTTTGTTTCCAGGTCTTTGACAGTTAACCGCCAAGTCTGTTTTGGGCGGCAACGTTTACGCCTTCCCTTGGGTTCCTGTCTAAGGCTTGCCTGATAATCACTAACATACATATCTATTATCTATTACTAATATATAAACTGAAGAGTTTGTTTGGTTGTATGTTTGTTGTTTGTTTGTTTGAACGCGCTAATCTCAGAAACTACTGGACCGATTTGAAAAAATCTTTTTGTGTTGGATAGTCCATTTGCCGAGGAAGGCTTTAGGCTATAGCATAAACCTATATGTCCGAAAACGGAAACCGTGAACTACGCGAACGGAGTCGCGGGCAGCTGCTAGTCAGATATATATAGAGTAAATAAAGAGGAAAGTTTATGTGTAACATGCATTACTTAGTAGGAAAACACCGATGCCTAATTTTAGTTACCACCGTGCAAAACCAGGGCGGGTCACTAGTGTAGTATAAAACAAAGCCGATTTCTTCCGTCTGCCTCTATGTATGCTCAAATGTACCCTACCTTCCAACCTACGCATAAGATTTTCATGTGTTTTTTTTTTATCGGAAAGAGTTATTCAAAAAGAAGTTTTGTTTGCATAAAACATCTTCTTTAGGTAAACTTCAGTAACAGCAACGCACCCGTGAGAAGCTGGGTGAGTTCTTAAATTATATATTGACAACAATAATTTAAGGGCCAAACGAGCAAGAGAATCCACCGGAGCAAATTTAAGCAGCACCACTTAAGAACAAGGGCTGAAACTCAAAAAGCGCCAATATCGTTAATACAAGCCCCTTTGAGGCTCAAGCAATATGATTGGGCAGAACAAATTAAACTCATTTTATCGGAACCCCTTATATTGATGAAGATATTCCAATAATTTCTTTGATGTTTTCTATTGTATATAAGAAATATTTTTCCGTCAAATGTTTTCAGTTTTAATAAAGGAAATGCTTCTTATCAAATTTGGTGTTGTTTGTGGTTTTTTTATACATTTATGTTGTTTTTGCCAATGAAATGAGTTTTCGGTAACTAGATGAATAACTTCATTATAACAGTTACATTGCTTACCGTCTTAAGCGGAAATCCACCGATTGTAATAGTAAAAAAGACAAGTTCCTTCCTTCTTGAGAGAACTCAGATTTTTCGCAGTCGACCACACTTATTGAATTAGCTACCAACACTTTCTTAATGAGATGTAAATTCAACTGCTCAGAATAGATTTTTACTAGCGTTTCTGCGAGCTCATTTGAAAAGTGACCCAAATGGAAATGAAATTAGGTACCTTCATTCCGCACACATGCCTTTTGAGCGTCAAAAGTTTTTATTCCAAACAAAATGTTCGTAATGACTCAGAAGCATTTGAACGAAGCAAAAATGTTCAAATACTTCTGAGTCATAACGAACGGATTCAGTAATTAATCAACGATATATAAATGCATGAAAAAAAAAATCAAAAATGCATGAAACATGGTACTCAAAATACCCTAGAATTCATCTAGAAACAAACTACAGCCCAGGCATTAGCAACTGAATGCACTATAAGCCCTGTCAGTCTAGCGCTAAGACATAGCGTGTCTTAATACCTAACTGGATCTAGGGTGTTAGTTGCGGGAATTTATGTTACTCATTGTCGAATTAACGCTATACGTTTGGGAATTTTATTCAAAGACTAATAATTGCATTTAAGAAATAAACAAAATATCTGTCTGAGTATACACGTCTCTACCTAACATTTAATGAATACTCAGATGTTTTTTTGGTTTCCTATAATGTTAAATCAAAAACTTTTACTTACTCATATAACAAAGCTCAAAAGTTTGTTCGTTTGTTTGTTTAAACGAGCTAATATTAGTAATTATAGGAACGAACTAAACATTTTTTGTTGGTCAATCCATTTGTCGGACGGAGTCGCTAGCGATAGCGGCCGCTGTGGTAGAAGCAAAGCTGGTCAAATCAGGATCATAGTTGAGCCACCTACATTGGATGTAATTGGGATAAACGCTATGGAATTTAGCAGAAAAAAATTGAGAAATAATATCATTTTGAAGAAACAGCGTTTTTTTGGATACTTAATCTGTAACGTTAATTGTTTTTACACTATATAATTATGGGTTCAACCCTTATTACACACAGATATTTTACTTACTACATTTAGCAATGTACTGCGCAAATTCAGCAAGTTATAACGCAAGACCGCCATTTTAGTTCCAATAATTCTTACGGCATAATAACAATTTGTTTGCTTACTCAGTGGGGTCTCCGCAAGGACGACAGCTTATTAAGATCTAGATTTATTAGTGCTAATATCTAGTAATATTACAACTTGCCTACTAGTGTCTGTGTTCTTGACTTCGAGCCACTTGAAAAAAGGCTATGTCTTATTTCTATTTGTGTTGGTAGTAACTTAGTTGTAGTTATGGATTCGGTATCTAAAAAAAGGTTTTGATATTTTGTCTTTGTTCTATCTTCACTTAGGAAGTTAGGATTTATTGTTACGGCAACAGTTACAAGTCTTATGAAACAGTGTCAATCTGTAATTTTTAGACCACAATTTGCTGACTTTTAATTTTTCAAAAAAATAGATTATTTTCATATATTCCATTTGCTTGTTGATGCTAGGGTTTATACACGCAAACTCGAATAAAAATAAAAATGCTGTATAAAAGCCGCAATAGCCAAATAGGAAAATAATAAAATATTATTCTAATATGAACATACTGTTAATTATATTATTATTATGATTATTTAGGTGGCAGTAGCCAACTAGGGAAATATGATTCAACTGGCAACAATGGAGTGTGCGTGCACTCCGAGTTCCGTTTCCTGAGGGAGCGCATTCATTCCCACAATCTCATGTGCAGTTTGCATTTATTTTTACATCCATAAAAAGCGCTTTAAAGTTAAGAGCGTAATAAACAGTTGAAAATTATTTTAAGCAGATGCTTAGGGCTATTTACTTTTTATTTTTGTAAAAAGATAAATATTAGCAGGATATTAATACTGATTGTGATTTCAGAGGAGGATAAACAATTAGGCAAAGCAGTGAATTAAACCTTTGAGTTAAAATTAAATTTATTACAAGTAGGTACTCTAAGTGCTTACACTTTTATTGAACTGTTGACTAATAAGCTTCAAACATTTATAAGTAGGCGTTTTTCAAAAGTGGCTTAATAATATCAGTAGGTCTTTTATTAAGTCGACTTAGTCTAGCGGCAAATAAAAAATAGCTTTATTATTTCTCAGTAGCTAGTTGAAAGGACAACCTTTACGCTTATAATAGTATTTAACACAGAATATGAAAACGAAGGGAAAATCTTCAGATAACCCTAATCTCGAGTGGGCAGAAATAATTTATGTATTTTACTTTTTTGAATGCTGGATTATTTTGCTTAGCCGCTCACTTGTCGGTTCTTACAATAATTGGGCGTAAGAAGGTTGTTTTATTCATGTACCAAAAAATACATGCAAATTACAAGGTTCGACCGTTGCTCCCTTTGTTTCTTTTGCCCTTGTTTCGAAATCTGCATTTAAATGTAGGATTTTTATTTGTTAGACTTTATTAGGTATGGTAATAATGGGATATTTTATTTGAAAACTAAGTTGTGGCTATTCCGCTCGTTGCCTTAAATTTTTCCCTTTTTACGATACCTGAGGTAAAAAAAAAACAAGGTAAAGTGATTCTAAGGTTTTCTAAATTTACCACAAAGCTCATTTGTCACATAAAATGGATGAGTTTTAGGCAAGCACTTCAATGCACCGTCAACTTAAAACAAAAGTACATTTACATGCTTCTTTAATCATAGTTAAATATGCTTTTCAATAACATTTTGGCTTAGGTACTGTACCTTACCAAATTTAGTTAATGCAAACAAAGACATCTATCAATGGAATCATTTTATAAGTCCAAACAAATGATTTTAACACACGTATGATATAACAGCACGCTTGCAATAACTCAATGCCAGTTGCGTTATTCTTTCCGTCTCTCATATTCCGCCGACGATATTTTATTTTATATCTCACAATTTGAAATAACCTCGAAAATGCAAGCGAAAGATGGATGCGAAGTATCAGTGTCATGACGTTTCCTGTGATAGCGAAATGTTGAAAAGTCGTCGAATAAAGAAAGATACATTTTGAATTTGAAGATATGAAAATTATTTTAAATGCTACAGTTAAGAATTTAACGTATATAATTCATCATCATCAGCCAATGAGCGCAGTCCACTGCTAGACAGACATAGATTTCTCCTAGGGCTTTCTACTGATAATTGATTTACAAAATTATAAACACGAAAAATTCATTTGATCTCAGTCAACCGAGACCGTTAATGAGTGATGAATAATTGGCGAAGCGTTTGCCTGGATTGCAAGAGGTACTGGGTTCCATCCCCGCCCGGATTCAATCAGATGAATTTTCTTAGTTTATAATATACAAACGCTTAAAAATAATTGTGGTGTGAGCCTTCCGCTCCCACAATTCTCCGGTTAAGCTGTAGAGGTAGCCTTCAGCCACCCCTAGCCACGGCATACAACAAAAAAGTGCTTCAAAATAAATATACAACAAAAAAAGTATAATTGAGTAAGTGAAGGTTATTGTTAAATAATTAATTTTAAATTAATTAGACTCAACCATTACAATGCCTATCCGTAAGGTTTCAATATCAATCCGTTTCCAAAATTCGTAGTACTTAATTTTCATGTTTTCTTTAGCTCGGCAATAACTGCGTTGCCGAAGATGATACGTATTATTCTATTGTTTTCATTAAAGACCTCTTGATCGATTGTGAATTAAGCTGTCAGTATTTTGACAGAATTTCCACACACAATCAGACTCCCGATTATTAATTGAACATGAACTAGCATTATTGGTACTTTTGTTACTAAAACATCAACAGTTATCGGAATTTTAATTGGTGTCGATTGGTTTCGAATTGCCGTACCTGGCATAACAAAATCAATTTAAACGGAAACCAATCAAAAAAATTCGTAGTAAAGGTTTTAATAGTTTTATTTAATAAGCAGTAAATGTAAATATAATGCCACTACTATTTGTTCCGAATCATACATTTTAATTGAGTATTTTTTCCTGGCTCGAAATTCAAAGCACTTCAACCATTCGGGCTTTCAGTATTTAAAAGTTTTCAGAAAGCATTAACAATGAATTTGTGATTTACCGTGAAACCTAACTGAAACACTTTTTTTGTTACAGACATTTCATGAAAAAAGCGTTTGCTTCCTACAATATAAATTATTTTACTTCTGTTTCCGGAATTTCGATTATAAATGCTGAAAAAATCTTGAGTAATTTGAAGAGGTAGTAATTACGTTTTTTTTTATCCAAATGGTATGCTTGCCTTGTAAGGCTAACAGAGACGACAGTCGCTTTATTGTAAAAACCATGCTGGTCAATTAATGCAGTTTTTTAATAATTAAGATGGATAATTATTGGTTAGCAGAAGCACACAATAATAATTAGAACATGATCCCGACTATGATCCAAATGGTCTGGTGATCCTTGTGTCAGAAGACAGTCGCTTCAATGTAATAAAAAGGCTTATCAATTTAGGATCATAGTCGAAGCGTAGGTATTCCGGGCTCCGAGACAATGCAACCGAAAGAAGCGCTTAAATGATGGTTTACAATTAGAAGGGGGGAAAACATTGATTATTACCGTGCAAAGCTGGTAGGAAAAGTGAAAGAATTTAAAAAAATCTACAAAATAATTTTATTAAAAATAAATCAGTATTTAAAATAATTTCCTAGTTCTTTAATTATAAGGTCTGAAAGCAAAAGCGAAACCAATATAATACGATGTTCACTTGAAAAGCTCGGTAATTAAACTTCTCTGTAAAGCAAAGCAGTGGCTTTGGGTCATTTCATTGGGTAAAAATAATGTTATTAGTGCAAAAGTGAGGTAGAGTTTAGTGGAACTTCCACTCGAATGAGCCGTTCGTCTGGGGAAGTACGTCCACCTTACAGAAACCCCAGTGAAATAGCACTTCGTAACTGTTGTGCTATGTTTCTGCTGGTGAGAAAGGTCAACAGAGCTCAACTGGGGTGGGAATGGGGTCTTAAAGGCAGGCAACGCATCTGTGACCCTTGTGCGGTTGTTGGTGTCCATGGGCAGCGGTGATCACTTAACAGCAGAAGACCCTCTCGTTCGTTTGCCTCCCGAAAACATAAAAAAACTATTCATAATTTTATACTACAGCTTATGCTTAAATAAATAAATGAGTAACGCATTTTTTTAATAAAATATGCTTTCTCTAGTAAACTACCTTGATTTCTGTTAAATATTTATAGAGCGGTTTAGGTCTTTAATTGTAACTGGCGCCCTAAATCAAAACCTAAATATTCCTTCCACTCAACAGCGTAACTTCAAGCTATTATTCGCAGGGTACTATTAATTGTACATCATTTGGTTAGGCTATTCAAAGCAGCTGTTGTCACTGTTATTTTATGTTCTTAAGAAAGCAATGACATAAAATTAACGAGTTTTTATAAAGAATTGGTGATGTCTTAAGCTGACTTGTATCACAACATAATTTTATTATGTACATCAGATGGAAAATTACGTACCTACATATGTATAAAGTATTTAAACATATGAAAAAAAGTTGTTTCAAACCACTTATGTGTAAAAAATATTATATTCACTCACATTTTATGATCGCGTTGTGTATCGCGTTATGTAAGTTTGTCTTATATATTAAATCAAAAAATTATTGGTTGTTTTTTGATAATAATATGTGAACGATATTTCGATAATAATGTAAACAATTAATAAATATTTCACAACATCACATGCATTGATCTGACTCCGTTTTAAGTAGCTTAAACACTTGTGTTACATACATCAGAATCAACAAACGTATTACAGATATAATTAAAAAGATGCTTATAACAACTAATACCAGGATAAACAGACATTCTCATGCACTCAAATGTTTTTACAGTGCGGGGATCGAACCTGCAACCTCTTGGTCTAACAGGCTACTCTTTACCATTACACCAAACTGGGGGGCGATTCACTAAGCGTAAATGTCATAATCTCACGGTTGTATCATCATTGACAGTAGAAATTTAGTACTAATTTTGTACTGTCGCCGTTGATTCAACCGTGAGATTATGACATTTGCGCTTAGTGAATTCCACTTCTGATCGCCCAAACAAATATCTTAATACTAAATAAATATTTATATCTAAGTTTTGTTTACTGAAGAAACTGCCATAAGCTATTACATTGTCAAATGTGACACACCAATTTGCTTCTTGTTCAAAGTTTCTTTCGGGGCCATTTTGCAAATAGCAGTTTAACGGATGACAGAAGTTTGAAAACTTTCCATTCAAAACAGGCCAGCAAAGACGAATATTCACAGATTGCTAATGTTTCGCTCAATATCTTGTGTAAGTTGAACTTGGAGTATCGTTCGCTTTAGCTAATGATTTAAAGACAATGTTAAATGCTAAAGACATCTGTATTGTCAAAAATTAATTAATTAACAGCGCACCAGATTACCTCAAAGTGTCAAACTTCTTAAAAGGAAATAAATAATAAAAAAAATTAAGAACAATAACTTTGAAGTTATTGAATTATTGAGGGAAAGAAAATTGTTTCCTCGTCTTCAATAAAATTTTAGTTGCGTAATATTCTCCCTAAATTCTTAACACCGAAGCGGTTTTAGCAACTATACTGAAAACAAATAAATTACTATTGAAGGTCTAAATAATACTAAACCTAAACCTTAACAGTTTTAGGTCGGTTATTACTGCAAATAAGTAGTTGACAAATACGAAATCCCCGGGAAATTACTTTCCAACTAATATTAAACTTTGACAAACTTGCAATAAATAGCCGTCACAGTCCATTATCACAATACGCAACTTTGATAGCAAAAACATTGTACATTGGAACAATAAAACTGTCATCTCGTTCCCGTGATATGGAAATAATTATCCTGAATGCGATAAAAAGACTCGCAAATTAGGTAAACCAGGGTTTGAACACGTCCCAACGCTGCGAATTCAAATAAAAACTCTCATCAGTGAAATTATTCTGTATTTTTATGAGTTAGTTAAATGCCTGTGGACATAGATTCTATTAAAATACGGTGTTCTGTTTACGCAATGAAGAACGAGTGGTGGTACGATAATTTAAAAAGAAATACAGTAGAATCTCGGAAATAATATTAGTGAGGTAGCCTTTTACTTAGAATAAGTGATAGACAATCACATTTTTTAATATCTTTGCAACCCTATGCAGCTTTTTCTAAATAACTGTATTATGAAACATAATATGTAAACAAATCCAGCACACGATTATTAAAATTAAAGCGAATACAAACGAGCCAACATTTCAAAATCTTAAGACCAAACAATTGACGAGCAGGAAACACAGCCCTGTACGACCCCTAAAAGCAAACCCTCTTTAGTACCCCCTGCGACCCCAAAAAGCGTAACTCGCTCGAACCACGACCCGTGCGACCCGAAAACTGGGCCGCTCGTTTCTTAAATAACGCTGTAAGTGTAATTTTCCAGGTGGCGTTGCACCCACAATGGCTTAATCCTGGCCATTCTTCCAAGAACAACGGGTCTGCGGGTACATTGTATCTTTTATTACTTTCTCATTTATTATTACAAGCTTTACTGTCGCGGTCGGACTTCCGTTTGAATTAATGATCAATCAGGGGAATACTGTAACTGTAATATTGTCGTTTACAAAAGAATGAAAACTTTATTTGTTGGATTGAAAGTTGGGGTTTGTTTTTAAAGTTATTTGAGTTTGCGATGGTCCCGTAACGCCTTGATTGTCTAGTTTTTAAGTATCGGTCTTGATGTCCTGGGTTAGATTCCCGGTTCGAGCGAAAAGAGATGTCCCAGAAATGTATGAAGCCTCGGCCTGGTCCATGTACGCTATACCTAAATATAGGCGAATAAGTGCACTACAGTTTTAATCACTCCAATTCTCATGGAAAACCTTAGTTTTTTGGCTGAAACAATAAATTATACCACAATATTGCAACTCAGTACAATATGGCGGAGGACTCCTCCATAGAGTAAAGTAAATATACCAAGACGCATCTTTGAAACTTGAATGACGTATATGTCGTTTATCCGTCAGTTTATTTTTGTCTCGACAGTATGCAGTTTATTTTACAAAGTATTTATATTTTTAGGTTACAAACGACCTAAAAAGGCTGGGGCCCAAAGCTGTAAATCCCAGTAAAGAAAAAAATTACAGTTGCCATCTTTACGAAGTAAAGTGAAAAATTATGAATTTAATTTTATTTTTATGCCACTAAATTACGGACCAAAAATGTTTTATTGTATTTTTAATGGAAATAGCAATATTTTACCGATTTTTTGGTACCACGTACATGGTGCGGGCCCGGGATGGGACATCTCATTTGTGTTAATATTTCTTAACACAGCCCGAGTTTGTGATCGCCAACCCGAATTTCGCAAGCGTGATTATAACGGCAAAACCAACCTTTGTAACGAAACCATGATTGCCAATTATGAATAATACTGAATATACATTACTTTCTTTTTATAAATATTTTCGCTTGATTAATCCCTAGTACTAATAGGAAAGGAACTCGAATAAGCTTTATGGCTATAGATTTCAAAACCGACAATCTGACTACTATTCTCTCAAAATAATAACAGTCCATTATCAAACTTGTTTTGCACTCATATTGTTTAATAGTACAGTCGACAGCACCGTACTAAAAAATCATAACGTAACAAACAATTTTCAGTGTTTTTCGCGGCTCCACAGTATGAATGGAGAGCGAAAAAAATCCATTATCACGCATAAATCACGTCGCTCGGAAAGACGTGTCGCGGACACAAAAAAGGGTTTTTTGTAAATGTCTCATAAACTTTTAAAAAATTCCGGTTGGAAGCGCAACTGTTTCGAGTGATAACTGGTTCTGTAGTTGTTATATATGATATTAAGATTAATGGTAAAATAAGAAATTAGCAAAAACTATAAGTCAATTAATATTTAACAATTATCTTGTTTTCAGTTATATGAATCTGAAATGAAAAAAATAACCAGACTCGCCAAATCCTGGATCATGGTCAAAGCAGACCCCGCACAAAAACGGGATAAACGCTAGGAAGAAGAATCTGAAATGAAAAAAATCTATAATAATAACTTTTCACTACAAAACAATCACCGTGTGCACAGGATTATGTATAAAATTGTAGAAGATCGAAGTTTGTTATTTTGAAATTCGATTAAAATAAATAAACAGTTAATTTCTTTAAATGTTGTGCGGTTTACATTTTCTTTAGTGAACCCAACGAAGTTTTCACAAACTGAAATGCAGGGTTAAAATGGCGTTGTTTGCTCTACCTTGCACCTCTAATTCTGAACTTTGCTATTTGTTTTTTTCACTACTCGTGTACATTATTTGTTATCTTGTGATGAAAATGTTTGTCCCAGGTACAACTTGGTATCATATCCAATCAAAAAAATCAAAAATGTAGAATTAGCGCTTCATCTTTATTACATTACTAGCGGCCGCCCGCGACTCCGTCCACATTTCGATTTCCAATAGCCTCAAGCCTTCCTCGACAAATGGACTATCGAACACAAAAATATTTTTTTGTATCGGTCCAGTAGTTCCTGAGATTAGAGCATTCAAACAAACAAACAAACATACAAACAAACTCTTCAGCTTTAGATATTAGTATAGATTTGTAACATTTTGGATTAGTAGCACGAATGTGCGAAACGACCCAATTCAATATTCATTTAATTGAACTCATTTTAATCTTTAAAAAAAATGTTCGAGTTACTTAGACGTAGGGCGCATTTCAGAGGAAATTCCATTACACTCTTCTTCTTTTCCTTAAGTTTCTAATGCACTAGACCAGTCCAGACCATCAAATTCAATCCGTTCAATTCGATCTGCAGTCGCCACTCGTAAAGACATCTTGTAAAGATCACTTCATTTTATGTTAGCGTCGAGAATTAAGGTTCTTTGCAGACTTAATCTTTCCCAAGAGAAAATTCTTCAGATGCTAACATGCCGACACTGCTTAAGCGCAGAAGTTTCTTAATTGGATCCGGTAAAATTCCACTTCGAACACATGCCTAGTTATGCAACTGCAATCAAGGTTTACCTTCGGGATCAAGTTTAGTAAGAGTTGATACTGGACTTGGCAGACTTGCTTCTTTGCTCCAAGCTTTATCCCAATACTAGCGGAAGCCCGCGACTCCGTGCGCGTGGTTTCCGGCTTACGCACACATAGGTTTATACTATAGCTTAAAGCCTTCCACGTCAAATGGACTTTACAAGACAAAAAAAAAAAGATTCAAATGGAGCCAGTAGTTCCTCAGATTAGAGCGCTTTATTATGTTAGTATAGATGGTTGAAATAGTGGGGATTAGTGTTAAACGACGTAATGTCAAAGACAGATGGGGAGGCATGTCAATTCGGATCATGTCCTGTATTTCGCATATGACATTTTATTTTAACAAATAACATTAATACCTTGTTGTAATGAATTATAAAGTAAACATAAAATTGTATTTTCTTTTTTTAGTATTATGAAAACAATGTAGCTTTTTACTTTTAAAAGTATCAAGTCTACCCTCTCTAGTAGTTTCTTCCACACGATTGATTCAAACTTGGCAATCTAAGTTTTCCGGTCGTTTGTTTTTATGACAAACATTGGTGTGAATTGCCGAGGTCGGTTTGGGTAAAGTCGATTCGGTGTTTATTAAATTTTAGTGGAATAATTTGTTTTGATTCGCCACTAATTTGAAGTTTGTGTTTTCGCTACAATTGAATCTGTGATGTTATTCTGGTAGGGGAGGGAAGACTTTTGAAAGTATGTTTTCGATGATGTTTTGAATCTGGGAGCTAAGACAAATATTTAACGTCTAATAATAGGAAGTTTATGTTTTTCTAGTGCGTACTGAAGCCTTATTGTGAGACTCCACCAAATCTACATCTTAGCTTTGGTGGACTGTCACCATAAGAGTGTGCTATGGAGCGGAGATTCGTAGAATTTTGGCCTTAACACGTTATCAATCACAGCTTGAAATTCTAGTGGCTACTTACGACACAGCACACAGCACAAATCTTAGCTTTGGTGGATCCCTTTAAACGTCTTTAGCAACGGTACGCCATCAGGCAGGATTCTCACTTGAACCGTAGTTTATTTATTCATTCATGCCTTATACAGTTACTTACGCTTTAATGACAAAAGTTTTATTCAAAGCTTCAAATACGAGAATGATTTTATTCCCGTCCAACAGGCCCCGGACTTTACGGTTCGTCACTTAAACTAATACAAATGGCGCGTCCAACAATTAATGTTTGGTAATGTTTAGAACAAAGTTCGAATACGCTTTCAAGTAATATCTTAGATGTTATCGTTTTGAAATTTCGAAATAACAGAGGAAAATTCTTGAGCTCCATTTTGTTAGGATGTAAAACATTTTGGGGAAGCGAAATAATACGAATTACACAAAATATGTACATATATCTTTCTAGCTATACTCAGATCTCAGATAAATGTTTTTTTACAAATACAACACAAACAACAATTCGAAAATGTACGTAATTGTATAATAGGATTATCGAGAAAAGGGACGTTTTTATTTTAAGAAATTAGTCGCAATAAATTTGTGAAAAGAGAAAAGCTATTTATTTAGGACCAGATAACGGTTGTCAGAATCAATCATGTCTGATTCTTTCATCCAATTACTTTTGAGACCATTATCTTGTTCTGACGTTGTACTCTATTTCGAACTGGTCAAAGTATGTCTTTGAATTCCTTTTTATTAATTGGAAAATCAGCATATCATTATCGTGACAAAATAGAGAAGAAGTAAATTTATTTCTAGTCTATGTAATTTACGTTCAATGAAAGTAGGAATGCCAAGACAGTTGTGGGTTTCATTTCATAAAGTAAAATTGACAAGAGTATCATCATCATCCATCCGATCATAATCATCTTTCTTTTCGGACATTTAGGTGATTCTAGTCTGTAATGTTCTGACCAAACTGGGAAAACTAACACAAAGTGAAAGCTTCCCCCCGGGGATTAGAACCCACGACCTCCGAAGTTTAAACACTTCACAAGAACAAAACTAACAAGTGCACTTCTCCCAAATTGAAAGAGAACGTAACACTAATCCTACATTTTGCTCAAAAAACCCACATCGAAAGTAGGATATTTAAACACAACTTAAAACTATTTCTAAAACTCTCGGAACAATAGCGACAATTAATTCTACAGTTCTCGGGATCAATTTGAGCCAGTCACGATTCCTTGGAGTCGGGAAATGCGCTACAAAGATCTGGGATGGCTTCCACTTAAGGAAATTGCCGTAATAAGACAATCGCCGACATAAAGAAATTCTCCATTCCTGAAACGTCGAGAGTTATGGCGGATCCGAAGTAGACAGAATGTATTTGGCAGGGCTCATTTGCAATGATTTGTTTGGGGCTTACAATAAGATAAACATTCGCTAATCCACTTATCAGGGCTTACTAAGAGTTTTTTCAGCCACTTAATCTTGATCATTCGAAATGGCGTATTAAGTAATAGTAAACTAAGGAATGAAGGCTCATTAATGTCCTACTGCATGGCAAAAGCCTCCATTACTTTAAATCATATCTTCAGAACAGAGATGGGTTTTGGCTTAATCTCCTCTCTTGCCAAATGCTGGTTCGTGATCACAAACCCGGGCTGTGTTTGCAAAAATCAACACAAATGTTGCCCGACCGTGTTTAACCCAGTAACTTCATGGCTATGGCTCAGTATCCTTAACAATTAGACCATTGAATGACGATAGCCGTGGCAAATTTATGAGGTTTTTCAAGCCCTCTTAATAGAAAACAATCATATGTAGTGAAGTGTATGTATTTTAGTTAGAACACGCAATTCTCGTTTATTTCTCGTCAATTGTAAGTCTAACTCTAATAACATCGCAATAGTTTTTACCAGAAGGACGGGTACGATACGATATATTGTTATAATAAATAATAATAATAAATTTTTCACAACATCAATCTGAGTTCGTGTTAAGTATTTTAAGCACTTGTGTTACAAACATCAGAATCAACAATGGTATTACAAATATACTTAAATAGATACAAATAACACCCAGATCATTATTGTTCACAAAATTCTGGTAAATAAAATATTCAGTGGGCTTATCAGACAAAACGCTGATGTACAATAATGGTTTAACTTATACTTTGGGATTAAATGAATAGCTATGTGTAATGTATGTATTGATGAAATGATTGGTGAAATTGTGAATTATGTATGTAATTATAATAAAATGTAAAGTCCTGGTATTTTAAGTGTCCGAATTTCTCATAATATGATTGGCACGCATTACGTTAAAATTAAAATAACTGGAAAATACTTTTGATAAAATTACTTACGGATTTCATACTCGCTGAAATGAAATATTTAATCTGTTAAAATTGTGGCTTTCTCGTTCATTAATGTTGCCTTTCAATAGCCTTTAAAACGGTATGAAATATGATAATTCAAAGCAAGAGAGGAAAAAAGCTCGGTTAAATAAAATCAAATGTATCTATTATTATTAAAATTATCAAGAAAGAAAAAATCATCCAATCATGTGGCTCAGGCGGGAATCGAACCTCTTGCAATCCGGTCAAGCGCTCTGTAAAATTATCTAGTAAGACGCACTTATAACACAAACATTGCGCTAGTAGCTGTTATTATTTGACAGGCCCGTTGGTCGAGTGGCTAGAGACCCTGGCTACAAAACCATGGGTCGCGGGTTCGAATCCCGCTAGGGGCAAATGTTTGTGTGATGAACATCGGCATTTGTACTCGAGTCATGGATGTTTATAAAAGTATTTAAGTATGTCTATCCGTTCCCTAGCTTCCATAGTACAAGCTTCGAGCTTAGTTTGGGGCTAGGTAATTGGTGTGTTGGTCCAAGGCATTTATTTATTTATTTATTTATTAAAATTAACAGTAAAACGTTGTTCTTTTTAGTTCCAGCGAACGTAATGAAAATATTTAAAAAAGGAAGAAATAAAAGATTTGTTTTAATTTTCACTATTTTTCACAAAAGCGCTCACTAATGCCACATTTTATAAATTGAGGTCGGTTTTTCCAAACGTCAGATAAGTTTTCCTTTGCATAATTGCTCGCGAAATGAATTATCGTCCGAGGGTTTGCCGTAATGTGTTTTGAATAAGGGTTTACGGAATTGTTATGAGATGGATCACCGGGGAATTTCTGCCCTGACAATCCTTTCATGTCACACAAAGAGATGTTGTATAATGGAAAGAAAATTAGGCCTTCCCATGAAACAATGAGTAAAGGGACCGGTCCTAATGAAGAGATTAAGACACCTGTTATTAAGCAGCAATTATTTCGAAACGTGACTCGGGCAGGCCGTTATAGAATTAAACTTTATGGATGTTCCGCTTTGTTTATTTTGCTGATAGATTTAGTCTATCTATGGTTTGTTTGAATACAAATAGGCACAATTTTACTAGGGATTCCATCGTCCATGTTTAGACTAAATATGATTTATACGATAAGCTGAAGAGTTTGTTTGTTTGATTGTTAATTTGAACACGCTAATCTCAGGAACTACTGGTCGAATTGATATTTTTTTTGTGTTGGATAGCCCATTTGTTGAGGAAGGAAGATAGGGGGCTTAAGCTAACGAAATGTATGCGAAATCGAAATCCACGCGGTCCGCTAGTCACCGCAATAAAGTGCTTCTGTAAGAAAATGATACTTTGATAGGGCTCAATCAATTGGAAGTTCCACTCGACTCCATTCATCAGTAAACTTACCTCCAGATGTGATTCGTTTGACCCTTTATCACAAAGCAATAGTGAAAGTGGAAACAGCAGGTCAATAACCTAAACAAACAAAAATCTTACAAGGTCTGTATCACAAAGAAGATCTTAAAGGCTTACATGGTCATAAGTAGAGAACAAAAGGTAAAAATGAACCGGCTTATGAGTTACTTTGAAGTAGATTGCTCTTAAAAGGGTTCGTTTTGGTCCTACCAAATTTAATACCCAGTACACCAACTTATCATTTATATGATGTAAGCAGTCAAGGTAAGGGTCTGACTTAAGTATAAAGCTGTTAGTTGGACCATTTATCTTATTGCAAAATTTTCAATGAGTAATGGGCCACGTCTAAGGATGAACATTGAGTTTGTCTTTGCTTTCAATGGCGCCTATAAATACGTTTTCTAGATTTAATATCTTTCAATTATGTGGGGCGGGGAACAGAGATTTTGCCATTAGCCTGTAGCATATAGTCTAAAGCTATGGTGCTCGTTTGGAGATCAAAGACGATGTGGTCTGGACAATTTGTAAAATCTTTGTAAATCGCACTTTAAATTAAACATTTATAGATTCTCTTCGCTTGCACGCTTGTAACTTTACCTATTCAGAAATCACATGCGTTTTCGAATTATATAAACACTAAACCTAAAGGCTACATTTGACGTCACAGTTCCGAACCGAGTGTAAATAAATACAGCGACGGCGCGTCAATGAAATTCGAATCTCAAAGTGGAAAGTGAATAACAAATGAGTGTAGTCACGTCGACGTGTCATTACCATAGGTCAGCAGTTTGCTCCTCGTTACAGATTCAGTGGAGCGACGTGGGATTGTCACACTTCACAACTCGGGTGAGATCGCGTTTGAGGGTTGTTTTATATGTTGATATTAATATCTGAGGAGTGTGATGAAATTTATATTATTTATCATGTCCAGCAGTTGCTGGACATGATTAAAAATAAATGTTCCAATCCGAATTATATTTCCGAGCAGTTGCTCGGTATCAAAGTTTGATTATCAAACTTACCGTCGTTTTCCATGTCATTACACAACGACCAAATGAACGGTCGAGTAGATCGATTCAGAAGGTAAGCATCGCATCACGTCTGCCTAAAACAAGTCTGGAAGAATATTTTTTTCATTAAAAAATAGAGTTTCGTATATTCAATCAATCACAACCAGACTTAAAACTAAACTAAATTGAAATAATGACGACTGAAATATCATGCCCTTATCCCAAACTAAGTGGGGTCGGCGCAACATATTTTTCCATTTCACTCCTATCAGCCGTCAAATCCACATGTACTCCTTTCATATCCATATTATACGTCAAACTAATGACGACAAAAGAGTATTATAATTTAATCCACTTTACTAAAAGACACCACTTTCAAAAGTTTCCTTTCCGAGTTCTTTGTCGGCAATAATTCTCAGGTTAATCAACGAACATTTATTTATTCAATGAATACTAAATAGAATCCGAGACTCTGACTTCGGAAAAGTCATTTACATTGGTGAAATACACAGAGAAGTTGTCAGTGAAAAATGAATATAGGACGGCGGGTCAAACTCACCGGAATACTCAAACAGGCATTTATCATCGTTATCTTGTCCCGGTGAAAATCGGAATGTACGTACCACTTTGTCAAGAATCAAGGTCGGTCCTTTACGTGAAAAATGTCGGATTACGCCTAATTGTGACTGAATGTTCTAGGTTGATAAGTTTTTTTTTCGTAATATGTGATCACTTATAATTTTTTGACCTATTAACGCAACCACTATTTATGTTTCTGCTGGTGAGTAAGGTTATCAGAGCAAAGAGCTTAGATGGGTATGGAATGGGATTTTAAAAGTCAGGCAACGCATCTGCGACTCTTGTGCGGTTGTTGATGTCCATGTGCAGCGGTAATCACTTACCATCAGGTGACCTTCTTTTTCTTTTGCCTTCAGATAATAAAAAAACTAAGTTAAATTCGCAGTAGGTCGGTATTCGCAAGGGTCAAACTCACCGGAATACTCAAACAGGCATTTGTCATCGTTATCTTGTCCCGGTGAAAATCGGAATGTACACCACTTTGTCAAGAATCAAGGTCGGTCCTTTACGTGAAAAATGTCGGATTACGCCTAATTGTGACTGAATGTTCTCGGTTGATAAGATTTTTTTTTTGCTTATGATAGTTTATCACCACCGACTTATAATTCTCTAAAACAATGTTGTGTCGTCACGGTATTACCTACTTGACTTTGATGAATTGAAGTATATACCTATATAATAATTGTTAGCCGCACTTCATTTGCAATAATATTTAACATAATAGTTAATAATTGTTATAATTTAAATTTATTAAAAAGAAAACGCATAACTGCTTTGTTTCTTCCGGCGTCTCTTCTCGGCAGGCTAGTTTTGCGTACGTAAACAATTTCATATCAATAAGGTTATTAAAATTAAAGGGGTCCTTAAACCTACACGCTGGGTCGACAGTCCCAGGCGCCGACTGACGTTCCTCTCTGTTCCACGCGATGGACCCGGCGCCCGCACGGAGACTCCATGGATATCTAAGAAGTCCGTCTCTCTCTGGAATTTGAGTGAGTGCAAGTCCCAAGTAGAATTCGTGTTACTAAATTTAGTTTTAGTGGAAAGTAAACTACAAACAGTCTAACTTGGTGGTATTGGTACCTTTAATTTATATCAACAGTTCATTGTCGTAACTTTACAAGAGTCGTCTTTACCTTAAAAATAACACTTGAGTAATAAATTATATTTGCGACTTTGAAATTACAGTTATAATCAATTTATTTTGTTGAAAAAGATTTTGATGAATTAATTAAGTAGTAATCCCATAAAAGACAGTCAATGAGACTTGAATTAATAGTTTTAACACAAACTATTTTCGTTGACTGCTTAGCTTGATTAGGGAATTTTATAGTGTTTTTATTCAATGGGCTCGTAATTATAGGTAATAAAAACTGTAAATAGTTCTATTCATTGCTGTACATACATATTAATGTAGTTATTTAAATTACTATCTATGTTTTACTTTGATTTTAATACGTTTAGATCAAATTGGCTGTATAATTTTCCGTTCATAGAAATCCATTTTCCCGTATCGAATCGCTGAGTCTATTGAGCTAATAATTTAGAAACTTTGATGCAGGTAGAAGGGTCTTATATTATAAAAGAAAATTCAGGCGTATTCCTTGTGTTTGACGTTGCTTAAAGTTCATGTCGATACCTTCATCAAAAAGATTGACTCGTCTACCTTGTATCTACATTACGATGTGAAACAGCTTTGAATTAAGAACAATGAATAAACATGAGACATAATACTCGTATGATCTAAACTCGTTTCATTTTAAACATTACCTCCCAAGTTTACTACAGTCGAAGGTGTAATTTAAAACGAAAGTCTGATTTAAAACGGTTTTCTGGAGTGCATATGAAAAAAAACCACCAAATTGGTCTCGTAAACAATCCCAATTTCGGAACTAAACTGAAATCGGAGGTCTAAACGTAACAGCTTTGAAAAATTAGAGCGCAGAAGAAATCCTAGCATTTCTGTCATATATCCTGATACTGGCTAAGCTTTTACGAGTACTAGTGTACGACTGAAACGCTACCGGTTTCACTATTTTTTGTCGCTGAGTGGTTGTTGTCGGTTACCGGTATCGGTTTAATACGAGCAAAGCTTGCGTATATTGCGATTTCAAAAGTTCTCCCAAGCCGTTAAAGTTAAACCGATAAATTTACTTAGCGAATATATTGCACGATCTCGTGAAAGCCGAAAACTTCTAGATTTTCCTTGCTTGCATAGTTTGGGTTTGAGTGAGACTTGAGTTTTCCGAAACTTGTGTAATAACGGTAATGCTACTCGTATGTACTTAAATTATTTTTTAATCTAATTTTCCGTATTATCATACAAACTTCTCATATTAATAGTGCTTTTGTTAAGAGTGGTAAGAGACTCTGGCTAGGACCGACGGCTGCTCTAATCCTGCTGGGAGCAAACAATTTTTCTTAATTTGGAGCTGAGAGATAGTCCAATGCATAATTTTTTTAAAATATTTTTTTGGCATCCGTGCCCCGTCAAAAGTCTCTTGATTTTCACATTCAAGATCAATAAAACCAATTACGAAAACGGAGCAAAGCAACTTCCAGAATAAAGGTGCATTTTGTTTACAATCAAGAATTTCTATCACCACAAATCTTTCAGCAATCTATCCGTTTTGTAAACCGACCCGAGCAAAAGGTGGAATTCTTAAGTAAAAGTTGTATAAAAGTTTATTTCACTCACGTAGCAAAAGAGAATGGGCAACATATGAGCACGCTTTTGCAATGCGGTCACGGAACCACCTGAAGGCACAGTGAAAATATCCTTTAACGTGTAAACATACGGTTGCATTTCGCGTGCCGTCGCGCTCCGTTCAAGGGCCATTAGGGCGGTCGTCATAATCCTCGTAATCTTGAGTCATTAACGTCCGGTTCATAGGCAATGAAAAAAAATGTTAAAAGGTCGGTGAGATAGATAAATAATTTATATCTTAGAAACTTGAGCTCGGAATACCGGAAGGAATACCGAACGGGAATTTTTATTTTACGAGCAAGGAAGGCAGGATTCCAACAAATTTCTCAAGTTCCGACGTAAAAAAACGATGAATCTCTAATATTTTTCTGAACACCTACGCATTATTTTTTATATTTATTTTCTGGCATTGAAAATTATGGAATAATCGTAAATATTGCTGAGTATTGTGTACTTATTTTTATTTTGCTAAAGTCTTGAACATTCCGTCATCATAAACATATTATCCAACCGTTTATTGAAAAAAACTGTACTTGAGAATAACTACGTTTTTCATAGTCAAGCATGATTATGGTTTCCTTATTTTTTTTATTAAAGATAGGCTTGCATTTGACCTCGATCACACCTTTTGGAAAGCGTAGATGAGGCCTAAGATGGAGCACGCTTGCCTAGTAGATACCTGTTCACTCATCATACCTGTTTACTACCTGTCTGTCTGTCTACTACCTTATCAAGACAAAACGTGATATATTAAGTTCATACCAAAAAAACTGTCATCTCACTCATCCGTATGTTTTCTCTCATTCTTATTTTCACAGTTGACAAAACATACCGCGATTCCATACACGTAACACTGTCTCGTTTGTATTGACATTTTACACTGTAACCTTCAACACCTGGCCATGGGGAATGTATTTACACTGGAAAAGTATACTGTGGTAGTTTCTAAATTGTCTGTTTTCACTTTTTTATGATTTACAGAGGCAAATGAACAAGAGTGTTACCTGATGGTAAGTGATCACCGCTGCCCATGGACGTCAACAACCGCACAAATATCGCAGATGTGTTGCCTGCCTTTAAGACCCTATACCCTCCCCAAATGAGCTCTGGCGATCTTACTCCTCAGCAGGAACATAGCACAACAGTTACGAAGACTTCACTGTGGTCTTCTGTAAGGCGGTGTACATACCCAGACGAGCGGCTCATTCGAATGGAAGTTCCACTATGCTCTACCACTCTTTTAAGGATTATGGAGGTCAGACGGCAGTCGCTCCAATATTATAACAACTGCTGGTTACATAAGGATCATAGACACAGCACACCCTGGTGTCTTGCCGAATATACACAGAGATGGAGAAGTTTACTTGGCTAGTTAATTTATTCTCACTTCATAATCTTACGACGTGTAAAATCTGTATTGTCCTACTGCAGGGCAAGTTTTTCCCGACCCAGGAATCGAACCCTAGACCTCGAGACCACGGCCTGTTACTAAAACCTTAAAACATCGAGGCGTTAACGATGTGTAAGGAAGTAATAAAAGTAGTTTAGTACCACTTGCCATCACGTTCTTTTATACGTTTTAGAAAACCACCGCTTGTTTCTCTTTTGTATTTCGAATGGTTTTAATTTAAATTGAAAGGTTTCATTTTTATTTTACTGAACTGGTTGAACTTTGAAAATACTCATACGTGTCCGGAAGAACCAGTAGTTCTAATATTTTGCAAATCAGTGAGACGCATTAAAATATATTGTTACCTACTCATAATGGAGTAAGAATGTATCTTTCTCCTAACAGTTCGAAGCACCTTCTATAGACTTTCCTTTCTGTGTCACAAAGACTAAATGTATAAATAAAACACCGTTCAACTTTTGCGTTCTCACCTTAACTGTCAAAAACACCAACAACAATTAATAGCACTCCGCACTAAAGCACCATGTGAACACTATCTTTTGTTTGGAAATTACATATTAAATTGGAGCGTTGCGAAATTATAGTCAATATAGCGGTGGTACTAGATAATGGTTTTCGACACTCTAGGGACACACTAGAACACTAGTACTGTATTGTTAGTAATGACACGCATATTGCACAAACTGTCGGGCTGAACGCCAGAACATTACTAGTAGTAAAACATAGTTATATAGAATATTCCTATTTATTAATCCTGGCAAAATATAATAGTAAAATGTCGAGTCTGTACATACATTTGTACTCGTCTTATTATTTAAATAACAACTTATTAATATTATTCTTTAGCTTCCAAACTTCTTATTATTGACACAAATCACCACAAAAAATTGCCAAGTTAAACAGAACTGAAATCAAGCTTTGTCTATTATCTACAGAACTAAGCCAACAAAAATCTTAGATAATTCATCTAGATCACTTGTCATCTTCTGTCATAAATCGGTCCAAACGATCCAGACACCACAGCGATTGGATCCAATCGACCTTTGAACTAACAGCCGCTAAAATGTAAATGCCTTGACCTAACAGATTCCAATGTCTGCTACGGAATCGACAAATGTAAAGCAAGCTTAACACGGGTCGTCTGCAAACTAAAGAGATAGGTATTTACATAATCCATTACAAGTGGTCGGAGTTTGCACTAGTTATTCTAAGCGACCGTAATTATAATAACTAAGGGAGGTTCGTTCGTGATTTTGTGAAGTTTTTTTTTATGTAAGTGAGAGGCCAAGAGTAAGAGGTTCGCCTGATGGGAAGTTATCACCGCTGCCCATGAAGAGCAACAAATCCATAAGTTTCGCAGATGCGTTGTCTTTCAAACCCTACATTCCTCTGAGTTCTAGAGACGTTACTCCCCAGTTATGAAGTGCTACTTCTCTGTAGTTTTCAGTAAGGTGGAGTTCCCCAGACGAGCGCCTTATTTGAGTTAAAGTTCCACTATGCTCTACCTTGCTTAAATAAGTAAAGGCAAATTCTAAATGAAGAATAACATAATATACACGAATCAACAAATTTAACAGATGACTACCCTTAACTGGTAGCAATAAACTAGTCCCATATTTTATTTCAATTCAATCAACGTTCGATCTACATAAAATGTGCTGCTTAAGAAAATCCACTCAACTTTCAACTTTATTTTCCTCTCAATAAGAGCGTGACCTTTCCATCTTATCTCTACACGGCTGAGTTAATCCCAAAGGCTTAGTGATTCAAGATGAGGTGCTTCATTTCATTTATGTTTAAAAGAAATGCCGGTGTCAAAAGATGTCTGCAATATTGAGAGTTTTTGACAAGGCTCCAAAGTGATCGTGAAATATGGAAAGAGATAAACATTCAGTATTCAAAGTAAGCACAGTTAATCTATAAAAGTTTTAATGTATTCAGGCTAAAGCAAAGTCTTGTGCTTCCTTTCAAATGATTGAGCCAATCACTTTAGCTTCATGGATATCGCAGTTATTTCAACCAGTCCAAAAACATCACATACATTTGATTGGACTTCGTGATGATTAGTTAAATATTTTAGATACAAATATCAGAATAGAAAGTGGTAAGTTATGAAAAATATATTTTTATAGATAAAACCTACATTATACCTGTGCAAACCAATCATGTATAATTGCATGCATGTTGTGTTTGTCTGTACCTCTTACACATAAAAGACTGTATCAACTGTCAACAAACTTAAATAAATAAATAAAATATTAAACAACCCAACCCCAATAATATGTTAATGTCCAATAGTATATTATTAGTATAGTCCAATGACTAATAGTCAATTTCATAGCCAACTTGAATTTATTTATTTCTTTTAAAGTCAAAAAAATACCATGAAGTCGGCCAGCAAAGTTTGAGTACTTTTACATCGTCTCAAAGTTAAGTTCAGTTGTTTTAAATTCATGACTGAACTTATAAATATTTATCTCATTTAGATTAAAAAACGATTTCAGAAGATTAAGTTTCAATCAATTTTGTATAAAGATGTTTTTATGACGTGTACTTATTCTGAGCATCAGCTATCTTTAAATCTTTATATTCATTACTTTTTTTATGAAACTCGTTACTGAATGATAATAAAAATATCGAAATATTTTATATCCATTAGCTTCTTGGAAATTATATTTATATATTAAAACTATAGTCAAAAGTTCCTAAAGTGTACAAAATCGTGACCAACAAAATAATTAATATTTCCCATAGGCCAAAGGTCATGGGTCCCATACAAGACTTTATATTAGTTTGGTAAGCATACCGTATTTATTTAGAGTACGGTCAATATCTATTGTAGAAGGTATCTATTTGAATTGCTATTATTGACTTTGATCCTCACCATCGTGGTTAAAGCTAGGTATTTATATCTGGATCAGTATAATTATAAAAGTGATAAAAAAAAATTGAAACAGGCTTCTTTGTATTGTTTATTTTTAAGAGAGGTAGAGCTTTGTGGAAAATTCCACTCGAATGAGTAGCACTTCGTAACTGTTGTGGTATGTTTCTGCTGGTGAGTAAGGTTGCCAGAGCTCAGTTGGGAAGGGTATGGGGTTAAGACCGGCAACACATCAACGATACCTCTGGTGTCGCGGATGTCCATAGGCGGCGGTGATGTGATTGCTTACCATCAGGCGACCCGCCAGCTCGTTTGCCGCCTATGACATAAACAAAAAGTCTTCAGCAGATTTTAGTAATGTTTTTGATGTTCGACTTCATTTAGGTCTTAAAACTTTTGAGAAGTATTGATCTAGTTCATTTTTATGCCATAGGATGTAACCATTCCTTAAGTACTCATTTTCTTAAAACAAGTTTCTAACGTAACGATCTTTTAATATCAAGGGGCGTAAAAATAATACTAACTTCGAGTCATAAAAAGGTCTAGAAATTAATATTCCGAATGCTTGAACGCAAAATTTAATTAAAATGATAAGTATTCTATGTAGTAATAAAGTGATGGTTTTATTCTTTCTGAATGCGATCTGGGTGAACCAAGATATTATTTTCGGGAAACGAGTATTTAACGGCATCCGGGTAGGAAAAATTGTGTTTTTTTAAAGTATTCAAGTGTTTGCACTATTTAAAAAAAAGGAAGTTTTATAACATTTATAATTATGTTATAACATTCAAAGGGGTTGACGTATTTTTATTTTATTTGTTATACAATTGCATTACAAAAGTAATCTCTTCAATTATATTTTACGATTGTCAGACTGCATATTTTCATTATTGCATTCTACATTTTCATTCATATTTTTTTTTCTTAAATGGAATCGACAAAATTTAAAAAAAAATTAAATAAAAAATTGTATTGTAAATGAAAATCGTAATAAATCTGAAAAAATATTTGTTTGTTTAACGCGCTTATCTCAGGAACTAGTGGTTCGAATTGAATAATATTTTGATTTTGTATCAGATAGTCCATTTGTAGAGAAAGGCCTGCTACATATACTTAGTATAACACAATGTGTGCTGAAACCGACATCCACAAGGACGCTTTGAATAAAAAAAAACTTTAATGTTATATCTAAGAAACAAAAAGATAAAGCATTTTCCTTCACTCCACGGTTCATTATTTATTCAACAGTCGAAATCCATGTAACGTACGTATTAAATCAAAGTTGCACCTGAGCACATTTGACTTCCCGCTCGACTGAACAACACACATTGTCCTAACCAAACAAAGACAATGAGGCAGTCCCAGGAACATACTGTTACTTGCAAGTACTAAGTCAATTTGTTTGCAATTTGTGTAAACAGACACCGCCAGGCTAGAGTACAATGGAAACTATTCCGTTCGTTCAAGAGATTCGTAGTTGCGGAATGGACTAGTATCGGCCGCATTGTTGTGTCTTAGAAGCAGATGCTGATTGTGTGAGATTCGAAATGCCGGGATCCTCCTCCTTGAGTCGTAATGCTCATTACTGAGGGTCGCGATCATTGCATGAAATGAAGCACACAACTATTATTAATTTTAATGGAATGGTGGCCATTGCCTTCTCCATTTCACACTAACTCGTAACGTGCTGGTTTTCTCCCGATGTGTGCCTTCACCGTACAAGTGGTATGCAATTATTCACATAGATTTTTGAAATTCTGGATGTGCTTGCCTGTCCGGAGTTGAACCGCCGACATCACGCATGTGAAGCGAGGTTCTGCGAGGTGCCGGGAAGTGCTGGCACATCCCACATCTAGGGTAGGCCTACAGCTTGCATTGTACCGCAATAGGCTGATGATGACGATAAAACTCAAATTAAAAATAAACATAGAATCAGAATATATTGTTTGTCCCACTGAACATCCCTGGCGCATACCGCACAATCATTACCAAACTCCCAATGGAGTCATAGTTATAAGAATACATGAGGATATTCGTATAAAAAACCACGATAAAAACAACACTATTTTCCTTCACGTCATAATATGAATCGTGACCGATCGTGGCGTTTCTTACAAGCTTTATCTCCGTATAGAAGCGAGATTTCTTTTGGGATTCTCCCAAGGGTTAGGTGTAGGACAGAAGGACTGGATAGATAAACAAAAACATATTTTGATGAAAGTGTTATTTTCGTATCGGCTTTTACGTCTCTCGCATAAACTAGTAATATTTATTTGCTAAGATTGAATAGACACGTTATTGGTTGCATGCTAATTTTAGCGTATACAATTGTTAATAAAACCAGGCCATTAATGTTTGTGTATGGTGAAATAAGTAAAGAAGAGTAACCAAAAGAGAACATCCTTTTTCATGGGTAAAAAAAGTAACTCAATCAAAACATAAATAATAATTGTAATATCAATTACAATTATTATGCATGTTTTGATTGAATTATAAATGTAATTGATATTAATTGTAATTGATATTACAATTATTATTTATGTTTTGATTGAGAGATTGATTGATATCTTACGATTGCAACATTTGTAAATACAAAGTTAATAAAACGATCGAAACATTATTATATATCATTCATCATTATCATCAGAAATTAATTTGAGGGTGAAATATTTTTATCGACAGTTTAGCAGAAGAACAGCACTATTTGTTACGACATTTTCAAGACAACTATGATACCAGCTTGCTACGTATTTATTTATGAAAGCTTGATATTCTCGGCTTGTTTACTTAAAATGTTACGCTGTGATTCCGAAGGCACTTTCAGTATTTATTTTTTTCTTACCAATGAAGCTAGACTTTTATATAAGGCTAGAAGTTACCTCCACCAAAGATAGAGACTAGCGATATACGAGTATACTATTCAACTTGCGAAACGCTTTTTGAAGACGGTCGAATTTTTAGTTTTTAGGGTTCCGTAGCCAAAATGGCAAAAAAAGGAACCCTTATAGATTCGTCATGTCTGTCTGTCTGTCTGTCTGTCTGTCCGCCAGTCTGTCACAGCCACTTTTTTCCGAAACTATAAGTACTATACTGTTGAAACTTAGTGAGTGGATGTATTCTGTGAACCGCAACAAGGTTTTCACACGAAAATAGAAAAAAAATAAAAATAGTGGGGGGTCCCCATAGTCAGAACTGAAACTGAAAATATTTTTTTTCATTGAACATATACGTGTGGGGTATCTATGGATAGGTCTTTAAAAATTATATTAAGGTTTCTAATATCACTTTTTTCTAAAGTGAATACTTTGCGTGACAGACCCTCCCAAAGTGGAAAAAAGTGTGTCCCCCCCCCCTAACTTCTAAAATAAGAGGATGATAAAACTGAAATAATTATTTAATGTACATTACCATAAAAACTACCAACGAAAATTGGTTCGAACGAAATCTATTCAGTAGTTTTTTTAATACGTCAAAAATAGAATTTGTACGGAACCCTCAGTGCGGGAGTCCGACTCGCACTTGGCCAATTTTTGTTAATTACTAGCACTTTAAAAAGAAACAACTTGCCAAGCCCCAAACTAAGCTCAAAGCTTGTTCAAGATGATGGAAGGGCTAGGGAATGGATAGACATAATGATTTAATACTCCTAAAACATCCATGGCTCGAGTACAAATGCCTATGTTCATCACACAAACATTTGCCCCTCCTAGTGGGATTCGATCTCGCGACTCTCGGCTTTGTAGCCAGGATCTCTGAACACTAGACTACTTCTTCGGCTAGTCTTGGTGCATGATTAATTGTCGTCACTAGGCGATTAAAACAATGCATTATCCGCGCGGACCACACCATAAAAACCCATAATATAAAAGTCTAATAGCGAAAATTACGGCTCCACCAAAAATTATATCTCCAAGGAAATCGCAAGAATCTCAAAAATGCCAGCTCCCGTTCAAATCAAATTCGCGATTAAATATTTATCCTTTGTGAACTGAACCCTCATTGGCGCGATTGTTTTGAAAAGGAAAAATGGCTGATTGACTCGTAGAATCAAATTCGAAGGGAAACTGAGAACATCTTGGAACGAATGATTGATGAAAGGAAACGTATTCGGCGATCGTAAGCTAAACTTCAGCTGAATTGAACTCTATCTCTTTTTTATAAGGATCAACATTTCAACAAAACTGCGGAAATTTCACGTGGAAATTACTGCATTTTTTCCCTTTGATAAGGGGTGAATCATTAAGCGTCTTTAATTCGGAATTTGCCTGATAATTATTGCAAAATAAAAAGAGAACGAAAAGAAAAAACCCGCTCATTTATTTTATTAATTGTTGTCTAGCTACTAAAATCTGAATTTTAAAGTTTACAGCTAGTATTTTTCCTTTGTAAATTTTAACATGAAATATCATTCCTATTTCACTGCAAACTAGATATGCGGTTGACAGCCCATGCAATAAAATGTTAGTTTATTCTAGTTTTTATTTGCACATAAAAGGTATCATAAAAATGTCTATTTACATTTATTTTTTGACTCCAATATGATTTTTGTGGCTTTTTCCTTTGAAAAGGCGCGTCAGATACGAAAAGCATAGTGTTTAAAATGGATTTTCACGCTCGGTTATTACTCTCATGTCAGTTGCATGTTTTTACGATGATAAAGTTACATTTGCGGTCCCATCTATGGATCATCATTTTGGGTGATGTAAATCCATTAAAATTGGAGTTTAAACCACGTTTCCCTCCACCGCATTCATTCCTGTTTAATAATAATATAATGTTTTCATTACTTACACGTATTTTTCGGGATACACTAACTTAACTTAAACAATGCCGACCCGAAATAAATTTCTTATAATTTTATTTAATAACACTGAATAAATGATTGCTTTAAAATGATTGTATCTTCAAATACTCGTAGCACAAATGAGCGTCTTTTGGTGCTTTTTGAGGCATTTAAATATTGTCAGTTTCTTGAATCTGGAATTTAACTAAAGTACGTTGTTTTCATGTTTTGGTCTTTACAACATTTCAACCTACGAACTCGGGTACTAGCAATTGCTTGCCACAAACTAGGTGCATTATAATATTGTTACAATATACAAGTTATAAAACCTCATTGTTACGAAAATCTTCCAAGACACCTTGGAAACCTACTCAATCTCTCAAACTATTGATGTACTACGTCCATGATCACAGAAACTCTTTACTCATGCGAACAAAATGAAAGTAGTAAAACTTTACGTGCGAACTATCGAACAAGTTTCAAGTGGGACCCGAATCTTGCGAAAGATGTTGTATCTTCCCTCCATGGTCACGTGATATATTTGAAACGCGTCGGTGGCATTAATAGTTAGGTAGGGGCAAACAAACGAATGAAGGATTGATTTAGAAGTGATCAAACGCTTAAATTGTAGTAATTTTCTAGTAAAAATTAGGTAATTATTATCGAAAAAGAGCACTTGCCGAGTTTCTTACCGATTCTCCTCGACAGTTAGTGTCAACCGAATCTGTGGAAGATTCGTAATTTTGTAATTTACTGGGTAATAAGTTATTAAAAGAAAAATTGGCCAAGTGCGAGTCGGACTCCCGCACTGAGGGTTCCGTACAAATACTATTTTTGACGTATTAAAAAAAGTACTGAATAGATTTCGTTCGAACCAATTTTCGTTGGTAGTTTTTATGGTAATGTACATCATATAATTATTTCAGTTTTATCATCCTCTTATTTTAGAAGTTAGAGGGGGGGGGACACACTTTTTTCCACTTTGGAAGGGTCTGTCACAAAAAGTATTCACTTTAGAAAAAAGTGATTTAAGAAACCTTAATATAATTTTTAAAGACCTATCCATAGATACCCCACACATATATGTTCAATGAAAAAAAATATTTCGAGTTTCAGTTTTGACTATGGGGACACCCCACTTTTTTTTTTTTTTTTTCTATTTTCGTGTGAAAACCTTGTTGCGGTTCACAGAATACATCCACTCACTAAGTTTCAACAGTATAGTACTTATAGTTTCGGAAAAAAGTGGCTGTGACAGACTGGCGGACAGACAGACAGACAGACAGACAGACATGACAAATCTATAAGGGTTCCGTTTTTTTGCCATTTTGGCTACGGAACCCTAAAAACGCCGTAGAGTGTACTACCGTTTACTTAAATCAGTACCAAATGTTTCATAGCTTTCATTAGCTAATATTTTTTCCTCGCTGCCCTTAAAACGCGAGAACATTCAATAGCTATCTAAATGTAAGTCCCATTTTATCTTTTATACCTTATCTTAAATTAGTATCTCTTAAAAGAGAAAATATCTAATTAACGATCAGCAAAACTATTTTTATTTTAAACAAATCTTTTTTTAATAAAAATGAAACACTTAAGCGTGTAAAGAAATACATTAAGTCTTTAGTTAATCCATTCGATGCTGCCTATGCCAAAAAGAAATAAACCAAATCCAATTCCTACTGTTACCTAATTGGTTTGGCACTGACTACGTAAATAATGTAATTAAAAGTAGAGTGCTATCTTAAAAAGAAAACTAAGTTTAAAAGTCGGTTAAAACTTCGAGGAAATTAACGAAGTTACTATTTTTTATTTTTCTGAATTAATTTGGGTAATGAGTAGCTTCTTTATTTTGAACGAGTATTAACTTCCTAATTTTGTAAACTAAATTAATTACCGGGCCATCGTCTCGAGGTCCTGGGTTCGATTCCTGGGTCGGGCAACATTTGTGTTGATTTTTCTGAACACAGCCCGGGTTTGTGATCACCAACCCGCATTTGGCAAGCGTGGTGATTAAGCCAAAACCCATCTTTGTAACGAAAACATGATTTCAAATGATGGATGCCTTTGTCCTGCAGTGGGACATTACTTTACTTTACTATCTATACTAATCTATACTAATATTTAAAGCTGAAGAGTTTGTTTGTATGTTTGTTTGTTTGTTTGTATGTTTGTTTGTTTGAACGCGCTAATCTCAAGAACTACTGGTCCGATTTGAAAAATCTTTTTGTGTTGGATAGTCCATTTGACGAGGAAGGCTTTAGGCTATTGGAAATCGAAATACACGCGGACGGAGTCGCGGGCGGCCGCTAGTACTTTAATAATTAATTGATTTATTATTATGGTCGAGTATGAATATAAAATCTAATGACTCAGGAAAACCAAAATTCTACGTTAAATAAAAGACCTTATAAGCAATTTAAATACTTGAACCTAATTTCCAAGACGAGCACATATTATTGAAGGCCAAGAACCGCTTTGGGTTACGACGAAAACCCAGTTAGTTGGTTTATTTTTACCACATAATTTTAATTCAGAAGCTAATTTCTAAGACTCTCTCATAATGACTTAATAGAATGAAGAATACGTTTATCAAAAAATTTAATTTTTCTTTTACGAGGTCACGCTGTTAACTAAAGCGGTGGAAAGCGGTAAAAACTGGTAAACAGCTCCAGGGAAGAGGATTTGCACTTAAGAGCGTGCAGTCTGCTCGCTAGCGCCTACATTCGTTTTTTTTAATGGTGATATGTTTAAGGTGTTTAGATAAAAATCGCTCTGTAGTGTACTAAAAAATAACATTTATGGTTTCTTGAAATCTTAAGAGACGTAGAGCTCTGTGGAAATTCCACTCGAATGAGCCGCTCGTCTGGGGAAGTACCTCCACCTTACAGAACACCGCAGTGTTCTGTAAGATTGCTTACCATCAGGCGACCCGCTAGCTCGTTTGCCGCCTCTGACATTAAAAAAATTGGCCAAGTGCGAGTCGGACTCCCGCACTGAGGGTTCCGTACAAATTCTATTTTTGACATATTAAAAAAACTACTGAATAGATTTCGTTCGAACCAATTTTCGTTGGTAGTTTTTATGGTAATGTACATTATATATTTATTTCAGATTTATCATCCTCTTACTTTAGAAGTTAGAGGAGGGGGGACACACTTTTTTCCACTTTGGAAGAGTCTGTCACGCAAAGTATTCACTTAAGAAACAAATGAGCTTAGAAACCTCAATATAATTTTTAACGACCTATCCATAGATACCCCACACGTATATGTTCAATGAAAAAAAATATTTTCAGTTTCAGTTCTAACTATGGGGACCCTCCATTTTTTTATTTTTTTTTCCATTTTCGTGTGAAAACCTTGTTGCGGTTCATAGAATACATCTACTTACCAAGTTTCAATAGTATAGTACTTTATAGTTTCGGAAAAAAGTGGCTGTGACAGACTGGCGGACAGACAGACAGACAGACAGACAGACAGACAGACAGACATGACGAATCTATAAGGGTTCCGTTTTTTTGCCATTTAGGCTACGGAACCCTAAAAAGTACTTAGAAATAAGGGGTGTTATTTGTCCTAAATATCTTAAATACATTACAATTAAATAAAAAAAAATGACGGCGCTAGTGTCTAGCTTGCACGCTCTGAAACAAACAACATTTCTTTTTCTCACATTTTGACGAAGGCTGCGCGAATTTAAACTTTGTTCTTTAACAAATAAAGGTGTAGTGTTGAGAGAATTTCGCAATAAGAATGTGAGAAGTACCTATACGGAGTGTACCCCTGTATGACCTAAAGTTTCACGATGTGTAATACAGTGACGAAGTGTTAATTTTAAAAATTAAATGTACCAGCGTTAAGGTTTGGTGTGAACTGAGCTCGGAGTATTTCGCTTTATGACAGCATTTTGCAGAATGTACTCACATTAATGTTAACCGAGTACCTACACTATGTAGAATAAAGCGTCCTTTGTTGAATTCTGTTAATTTAAAGCCACTCTCGTTACAGGCAATATAATACGCTTTCGAATTAAATACATGTATACGGCACTAACAGAAATTTGAATCATTAAGAATATCGTAAATCAGTTTATATAACGTTCGTTGGTTAGATTGAAATGGCCGATACGCATAACTTAATCACACACACTGCACTACAACATGCTGTATAAAAAGGTACTAAATTCAATATAATATAATATAATATTGTCAAAAATCTTTTATTGAGACGCAAAACTATTGCTATTATTTATACCTTATTTATTAAGATTTTTACGTATTTTTTAAATTCCTGACATATCTATTTAAACAAAATAGTGCTTTAAAAAATTAAAACGTAATCCCATCGGCATCAAAAGTTGCTTTATAAAATTTCACCAAACAGTAAACCGCAAGGAGTAACAGCACTTTCCGAGGATTTTAAAAAGTCAATTACTGTATAACAAGAGTTTAGAATTAAAGACAAATGAATTACCGCAGAAACAAGGCAACTTAATGAGCTAACCATGTACCGAGGTACGTTTTAATTTTCCTCAGTGGCTCTTGGGAGAGCATCGTGCATAAGATGCAACAGTTTTGCATAGTTTAATAAAAGACTACGTATCTGTCATCTGTCTTTAGGGTCTCAGAGGAGCTACTTGTAGTTTAGAAGTGCATAAAGGTACTTGTATGTACCAGGGTTGTTGCTGATGCAGGTTTTTACTATATCAGCGGATGCTGATGCTGATGCTGATTTTTTCAAGTCAATATCAGCGGATGCTGATGCTGATGCTGATATGAATAAATTACTTATAAAACTTTTCCTACTATAAAATATTAGCAAATATGATATATTATTTTGAATAAAACACAAGTTATACTTAATAAATGTATTGTTAACACAATATATGTACTTCTATTGTACGTTTAATTATATTATAGTACTAGCGGCCGCCCGCGACTCCGTCCGCGTGGATTTCGATTTCCAATATCCTATGTGTTATTCTGATGTATAAGCTATATTGTGGTAGAGTTTCATTCAAATCCATTCAGTAGTTTTTACGTGAAAGAGTAACAAACATCCATACATCCACACATCCATACATCTACACATACAAACTTTCGCCTTTATAATAGTAGTAGGATTCTTTCGGAAATCTATATATTATACTCTATGTATACTCTTCTGGATGCTTTCACTTTAAGTGATTTTTTAATGATGTATTTGTACGTCCTTTACGAGAATAGTCTTTTTTACAAATACTACACTGTGCGGTATCATTGTTCACTGACGTAAAATATTTCCATATTGCACTTTTCATTGGAGGAGGCATTTTGAATTAGAATATGGTTTATTTATAATTACATTACGCAGTACGCACGCACGTCACACAATTAATAGCTAACGTAATATTTATGTTGTCATAACAATCGAATGAGGGAACAAGTGACAGTTTTTTGTATAGGTAACTATCTATGATTGACTCCGCCTTCAACGAACACGTTACGACTTGAATATCAGCATTAAAAATCAGCAACGTTTGTTGCGGATGCTGATGCTGATGCTGATATTAAAAACGATGCTGATAATCCGCGGATGCTGATGCTGATGCTGATATTCGCAACAACCCTGGTATGTACACATTAATGAAAGTGCATTAGTACGTTAGCTAATGAACAGTAGCTTCGCTTGTAGGTTTAGGTTAATATATAGAACCTACTAGGTGTTTGCTTATGTAGATAAATAACTATCAGATAACAGTTTTTTTATTACCTACATAAATAAATATTTGACACGCACGAGTCACTTTAAAAATCCACGCTTGGAATCCCCTTTCATAAATTGATCAATTCTGAATCTAAATTACTGAAAATATTATGTGGATGGATAGATTGAAATCAAAGGACTTCTAGGGGTCACTTTGCAGAGATCAAATACCCCTGTTTATTAATTTTAATACGGTTCATAAACCACCTAGTGTAAGCAAAGTAATAAAAAACTCAACAAACTAAATTAAAAAAGCTACTTAATTTTCAAGAGCAATGAAGCAAATAATAACGAAATGTTAGAAAAAAAGCTAGTATTTAATGTGCAAAATGATGATGAGATAAGTAGTTTGCGGTGCGTTAATAAAAAACCAACAAACTGTCATTAAGCTCATTTAAATTCCCGCCACAATGTTGAGATAGTGATGGGAATAACAAGGTTTATCGATATAAACAATACTTACTTACTATGTAGGTTGGCGCAGCGACCCATAGTGAATCCTGGTCTCCGATAATAAGAGTCTCCATCTTGGTCATTCCTGGGGCATCTCCCGCCAGTCGTACGGCGGGATTTAAACAATAAGTTCTTAAAAGTATTTTAACAGAATTACACATGATAATATTTATGAGGTTAACAAACTTTTTGCCCCCGTATTGTGGAAAGTCATTTTATAAAAGCCGACTTCATTTTAATTTCAAATAAAAGCCATGATGTTTTTATTTTGTACGCAACCGAATGATTACACATTTAAAAATTGAAACGTATTATTGTTTTCTAAACGTTGTTTGCATCCGAATGGATGTAACATTTTTATTATCGATAAAAATATGAAATCTTCATCACCTCACTACATCACACTGCGGAGTAAATTAATACATCTCAGGAATTAAACTAAGGAAATTTTAAAAGGAATTAGTGGTGTCTAGTAAATTTCCCTGTGACGTTATTAAGTTAGCACTTTCTGAGACAGTGAGAACTTTTAATGGGATGCCTGGCGTTGCGAGTTCTGACATTATTCTTAGCAGTCATCAAGTTGCAGACAATATATTGTTAGAACGATACAAGTTAAGAGCTAAAAGGTTTGTTACACCTGCCGTTAGGATGTAGTTGATTGTTTCTATTTTAATTTAATTATTAGGTGTGGTCCACTCGATGTTACACTAAACATTTCACTAGAAAGAATGACTCAATGTCAATCAATGACACACTCCTTAGAGCTTCTAAAAGAAGTTAAATTAAGATCATCATCATAGCGCTTCTCCTGGTTGCATCCTCGGTCCCAGGGTACTTTTCGACTATGATCCTGTATTGACAAGTCTGGTAAAAAAATATTATACATAGAGACGAATTGAGAACCTCCTCCTTTTTTGAAGTCGGTTAATTACATCGGAACGACCTCTGAACTCTGCAACTCACACAAGGGAAACCAGATAATTTGGATCATAGTCGGAACCAACGGCTAAACGCGCCTTCCAAAGCACGGAGTTATCATGCTCATCGTTCAATTAGGTGATTTAAGCTTGCAATGCCTCACTGAGAAACACAAAGTGGTGGTGATCCTCACAGGATTCGAACCCACGAACTCCGCGGTTTTTGAGCCCAGCGGTCTAACCACTACACAGCAGAGGCAGCAGTAGAAGTAAATATTAAGTAATCGAAAAAAAAATTGTAATATATGTGTAAGAAATAAATAATCCAACTGTTATCTTTAACTGTTTGTCTGAACCTAAACTATTCCGGCCCCGTTGGCAATCGTAGAGTGTTCCGGAAATGATGCGAATTATTTTTGCACAATGATTATAATTTAAAATGTTGAAAGTTCAAACAAACACCAGCGCTGTTTTATTTACAAAATGTCTCTCTTCCTCTCTGTGTTTTGTGAGAGGACGACAAAATACAATACTAACAAAAACGCAGACACACTGAACTTTTGCAAAATGAGTAGTCATTCATTACTTTTTTCAAACGCTTTACGTAAACATTAAAATTTTATTTAACAACGAAGAATTCCCGCGTCTTATTTCCAACGGTCGCGAAATATTTAAATGACTCAATGTACACACGGGCGAGAAGATTGGGCTACGTAAAAATATGTCAGGAAAATATATTCCATCGCGAAGTAAGGATACTCAATTTAGTACTCTCTGTATTAAAAAAAAAAACTAAGTACGTGGTAATGTCGTTTAATACCGTAAAAAGATTTTTAAAATGTTTATAAAACACAAAAAAAGTATATTTGAAGGCGGTGTTGTTTTTTTAAGATCTGTTAACTGAATAGTTTGTAAATATTTTTCTAAACTTTTAATAATGAATAAATTCCTTGGACTAAGACACCAATTACCTAGCCCCAAACTAATCTAGAAGCTTATGGATGTTAGTGAATGATGTTCACCACACAAACATTTGCCCCTCGCGGGATTTGAACCTGGTTTTCTGGCCAGGGTGCCAGACCACTGGACTAACGTGCCTGTCTATCTACTACCAAAAATTCATGTTAAAGAAAATAATAACGATAGCCAAAATATATGACGAACGTTGAACATCCGAACCATGTGTCTCATATATAAAGCCCTCTGCAACTCCAACTGGATTGCTTGAATTTTTAAAAGCAGTTCTGCAATTTTCAACATAGAGACGTATTATCTAGTTAAATTATTCGAAAATCCTTGGTCGTTTCGTGAAGGCCAGTGTTCATATTAAAAGTGCAGTATACCCATTTGTCTTAGCGTTTAATAAAGTGCCCGTGGCACTTAATCTTATTCTTTGCTTTTTTTGCTAGCGTTACCCACTTAGCTCGCTTTATTCAAGCAATTAATTAGAGCAGGGCGTTCGTTTTTTGCCGACGGTGACTTTTGCTTGTCACCGAGGGATAAGTTTTTTGATAAAGCTTGAAGCGGTTGCGGGAGTGCTATCAAGTGTTGTCTTACAACGGGGAAATTCCTTTGTTATTTTGGGTATAAAGGACCTTCATTGATTTTTAAGAGTAAAATCGTTGGAAACATTTTTATAATAAATATTAATGAATGTGTAGAAGGGTTTAAGGAGTTCAATAAAATTTTGTTATTTTGTCGAAATAATCCTATCACAAGTGGATCTACCAATACCTATACTACAAAGTAAAAGTATAGTAAAAGACATGAAATTAAAATTTATGAATAAGTTATAACAATATGTTAAACTCTTTAAAATGAAATTGTTGTTGGAATATTTTTTTACCATAACAAAAAAAACACTCGTATATCGTGTTAGGAAATAAAATAGTCAAAATTCGAAAAACAACTAACAGTCGGAAAAGTATGAATATGTTAAGTGCATCAAAAATAACAGTCCAATTAACATGGTACTTCAAACTGTCGACAGAGTATTTCACTGAAATGGTCAGTAAGTTAACGTATTGACCGTGGTACCGACAAAAATATCTAGTCACATGTAAAACATGGTGAAAATGTTACGATTCTACGCGTCATTGTACATGTGCCACAAAGTTAATTCGTTACACTTTGAAATGACCAATACATTGGAAGCTAATTCGTCACAAGTGATAAATGCATGTGTGATACAATTTTGTATTTCACTAGCGGCCCGTCCCAGCTTCGCACGGGTAGACAAGACGTTACTCAGTTATAATGCAGCATTTTAATGAAAAAAGAAAATCTTTCAAGTGTTTTTAAGTTTATTAATTTATGCAAATATAAAATTTTGTCAAAGTTACTGCTATCACGATCAACGACATAATAAGTGGATTTTAATAAAGATTCACCTTTAATGGATAAACTGATCCTGCTCACGTAGCTTATGTAAATCTGAGTTTTTAATTTCATTTTAAATGAATTTTGACGTAGTCACTACATGGAAATAAAACTGTAAAAATGACGTTTTTTTTTCTGTGACACTAAACTTTGTGGCAAATGTACAATAACCTTAAATAACGAGCTGTCATTACGTAACATGTGTTCTGAAATATTCAGCCGATGCGCGGTAGTTTACAGTCTCTATGAGAATATAAATTTTGAGTATTTGGCGACTAAATCTGTTGAAGCCTAATTGACTCGTTTAATAGCCGTAATAAAGCTATTACTACTAATGAATCGCCTCTGTTGCACACTTCAGTGTTTAAATCCCCGTTTAGACGGAAAAATTGTGTCTGAGTTTACAGTTGGAAGTATTCTTTGTAAAATCCAGAATCTTATGTCATTTATTGGGTAGTCCCGTAAGGTAATATAAGTGTTAAAATTCAATGTTGAAGTTCAAAATCTTATATCCAGAATCTAGATGAAACAGTAAAATAAATAATTTAGTTTGTCAAAAATTAGGCAAACTGGCGATTTAAATAAGTTAATTTTTAAACTGTTAAATTGATTCTGGACATTTCTGGAATAAGTAACATGAACGTTTTTTTATTAGTCAAACTTTTATAATATCAAAACAGTTACACTCTGCTAGTTTTCATGAGTATTATAGTTACTTATATTATGGTCCATATATTCAAGTAAAATAAGAAGATTATAATCGACGTAAAAACGGTAAAAAACTTAAGAACATTTTCAAACCAACAATCAAGAGGTCAAAGGCTAATATTACCATAAAATGCAATTTGAGCTATCAGACGGTTGAATTGGATGTTTTAGAAAAATCTGAACTTTCATATTTTCCGAGAAAGAAAATAAGTATATACGACGTACATACTCGTAGAATTTCATTAAACTTACATATTTTCTCCAAACTCCATTCTTTTCCAGATACTCACGAAAGGAATAAAGGATGAAAAAAAGTTCAAATGAACATTTTAATATGAAACGAAAACTGGAATATCAATAAATCCAATTCAAATGAACTGAACTTTTCCAATCAAAACCACCGATGTAGGTTTTATATTTTGAAAACTTCATTCGGTTCTTAATCAAAGAAAGAATCGTGGGAATCACGACTTAGTTTTATTGGTTCCAGTCTTGAATAATCGAGAAGTTACTATACAAGAAACTCAATTTACCCTGCCAAAAGCAGTATGTGACAAATTGTTTATTGTATTGTGTTTGTTTGGGAAAATTTGCGACTTCCAAACGAAATGATTTATTCTAGTCGGCTTTGTGAGTAGGTTTCACAAGGGTACCAAAATAATTTGCCTATGGAAAAAATGCTTTTAACTTTGTTGATGCTCGAAGTGGACTGCCTTCTCATACCTTATATTATTGAAGTTATTTGATTGAATAATCAGTCTAGTTTTGATGTTGATTTTCTCAGTAGTATTTCATTAATTTTGGCAACCTGTACATAATAATCAGCTATAAAAATTTATTTTATGCTACAAACAGCAACTGTTGAAGATCCAATAGCTAAAAAACTTACGAGGAAGTATGCTGTCTTGAAAAAATCTCTTCCATTAAAGTCTTATCCAATTTTTACAAGAAAAGCTTATATGGAAAGAAACCAGTCATTTGTTATGTCTCAAAATAGAGCTAAAGTTAAACAAGATATCTTTGGAAGACGTGAATCGCCAGTTTCTTTATTCGTTAAAAGTTTCCGACGACACAGATAGAAAATAGGCTTGAAAAAATCACGAGTTACTTGTGACACTTTCACTTAGACAACGATTTTGCCCATCACTGTTATTGAAGTGCTAACTTGTCGATAGATAGTTATCTTGAATTTTTGGTAGGCAGATAGATATAGAAAAAGAGAAAAGATATTTACTACTAGCGGCCGCCCGCGACTCCGTCCGCGTGGATTTCGATTTTCAATAGCCTAAATAAAGCCTTCCTCGTCAGATGGACTATCCAACACAAAAATAATTATTCAAAGCAGACCAGTAGTTCCTGAGATTAGCGCGTTCAAACGAACTGACAAACAAACAAACTCGTCAGCTTTATATATTAGTATAGATAATGTACATAAATGTCCATTTGTCTCTTTCACTATGTTACGTGCACTTGTCCACATTGTATTTTGTTAGTTGGCCAAATCGGCCACGACCGTGTGTAGTATGCATAAAATATAAGTTATTTTACTATCTATAAAACAATGATAATAATCATCCCTTTCTGACGCCTAATTGTTCCGAAATACAAACCAAAAGAGATCTTCAGCTCAATCAAGCTAATTCTGCAGATGCCAACAATTAATTTGATAAGTAAATACACACTATTCACAAACAAACCTAAAGCTTGAGAAGTACATTCAAATCTCCGTATATTCAATTCAGCAGACAGGTACTATCTACCATCTGGTCCATTAGTTTCACAACCTCCCACTGGTGCTAAACTTCTCACTACATTAAGACCAAATGTGAACGTTGAAATTCTGAAATCACCTCGCAAAACCAATTTTAAAATGTACGAACGCGCGAAGTTACAAAATGTACAGAAATTTAAATATATCACAAACTGCGAGCAAAGAAATGTTTTACACTTCCATCCAAAACATTCTAGATGCCATTCGTTATTCATAAACTTTCCAAAGTAACGTCACATTTAGACTCCGTCAATTTCTTCACATAAAATTTATGTGGCTGTAAAACACACGAAAAGTGCGTAATAGTGTTAAACATTCGGTCGAAATGTTTTGCTATTAGTTAAAGTCGGAAGAATCAATTTCTTGGAAAAAAAATGTAGCATTATACATAAATGTAACATACTGATCAATTTTATATTTTATAGTTATTATTTAATATAAATAATTTTATATTTTATAATCTGATGAATACGTATAATATTATTAATACATTTTTACGAATACTGCCCTTCAATAAAAAATTAAAAATCATTTCTTAGGCAAAGTGGATTGTATAATGAGCATAAATAAATGCTTAGAAAAATATTAAAATATATTTGAAACTGTCAATTTTCATACTCAACATCGGCCTAACTTTTCTCCCTAAAGAGATAATAGATAATATAATAATTGTGTTCCCGGACAGATAATTTTTACTTTTGAAGCTAAAATGCACTCAAAATAGACAAAAATAACTCAACAAAAAACAAAACGTTGGCCAACCCCTCAACTTTCCGCATGAGCGAACGCTGCAGTGTTAGACGGATGAAATGTTTCTCACAAATGGATGTATAAATATCAGTTATGTCCACACAGTAACAGTTCGAGACGAATGCTTGAGCACGCGCGTCAGACAACTGACCGAATGTTTGACCCACTTAGGTGATGCTAAGATGATGCATGTGAGGGAGCAAACAACCTTTCTGTAGATGCCTCCGTGGTGTAGCGATTAGAGCGCATTGCTCAAAAATTTCGGAGGTCGTGGGTTCGAATCCCACGGGGAACACGTTCACTTTGTGTTGGTTTGATGATGATTCCGTTCTTTGGAAGGCTCGTTAAGCCTTTAGTTCCGACTGTGATCTAAAAGATCTTGGTTCTCTTGTCAGACCAGAGGTCAGGCGTTAGTCGCTCCTTTGTCATAACCAGGCCGGTCAATTCTGGTACCCTGGGCTTCGCGGCAATGGCTGAGGATGTAATCGGGAAAAGCGCTGGGATGATGTTGACAATGTAAATTTTGAAGATGTGGTATAAGCAACTGTCTACATTAAATAATTTCATTTTTTTTTGTATATTTCATTTTTCAAATCCAATTGTTCATACCATTTATTGTATTTTTAAGTAAGTAGGAGTAGAGGGATTCATGATGGGAATTCAATGCCTTGTATTTCCATCATGGGTCTTTGTATTCCTAACACAAGCCAATCCCTTCTTTCTGTAACCATCCACTTGCTTCCCATCACCCATCAACCGGCCATTTGCGAGAACATCAATCAATCGATCTAATGGCCGTCTCGCCGTCGCATCCGTGACGTATCGGCTGCATCGTGCATCGTACGCGCTCCAGCCGAGCTCTTGTCAAATAAGGGTTGGCTTGTAGGCGTGAATCAGTAAACTTGTGATTTAATTTGTGTTTCTTTTGTTTCAGATGGAGGATTCAAGGGAATACGGCAAGTCATAATGTTTTAACGAATATGATTAGTATGCCTTTTTCTAGGACCAGGAAAAACTAAACTGATGCATGCTAAGCCGCTTCGGAGTTTGAATGCAAACTAAATAACTCGACGTTATTTCGGCACAGGGTGTCATCTTCCATTTAAAATATACTGTCACACCGAACTACAGTCGCGTTTTTTCCGCCTAGTGTGTTCCTATACCAACACCAGCAAATAGTATTACTTGACCTTGTGGTTACTTTGGTAACTATTTATTTTTCTCTATTTTTTTTGTAAGGTATCGCTTAATATAGAAATTCTTCCCTACTTATCATTTCTTAAATTTTCCTTTGATATTACAAGCGTTCACACTCATGTTCCCATTCAGTCATCTGTCAGATCATCAATCACTGGATCTAATGGCATCTTGCATCCGTGTCATATCAGCAATGCGGCGTAAGCACTGGTCCACCTCTTGTCAAATATTGGTATGCAAATAAACGTCATCCATCAAACTAGCCCGTTGTATCGAAAGTGATTCATGGCATTTGTCATTTTCGGTTGATTTAATAGAAAGTAGAGCAAGAATCACCAAGTACTGTATACTAAAGGAGTCAGAAGACAGTACCATCAACGAGTTACCGCAGTCTTGTATTTCAGTAGAAACTGAGTCGAGATTGGTCTTCTATAAATCCTTTCAGGTTGGTACCCGTACTAACCGGGCAGGCCTTGGGCAGGAAAAGAGAAAGAGCGACAAGGAGATTTTAAAGGGCTTTGCTGTAGAAGACATGAACCAGAACTTTACACTTCATGCCCTAAACCTAGAAATGCAAAATGACTGGGTAAAAATGGGTGAATTCTGTATCCCTCCAGCTTTGAAGTGGAAATCATTAATATATAATTGGTCTCCTGAGTTACTCAAGTTTTATCTCAATGCAGTTCAGGCGACGCTTCCCGACCAGAGCAATCTTGCCAGATGGGGCAAGCAGGTAAGTAATACGTGTCTATCGTGTAAAGAAGGTGTCGGCACAGCGAAACATATTCTATGCGGTTGTAAGGTATTACTCGATGCGGGACAATACTCATTCCGGCATGATAAGGTCCTTCAAGTGATTCGGGAAGCCATAAGTTTATCCATAGCAAGAACAAAGAAGGGGTTAACTGGCGGTAATTTTCAGGTAGTCAAGTTTGTTAGAGCTGGTGCCACTAAGCTACAGAAGGGAACACCCAAGCCAATTTCAATCTTAGGTGCAGCAACTGATTGGACACTGCTGATGGATACATATGAAAAGCATTACGAAATGCCTTCGGAGATATGTACCACAGCCTTCAGACCGGACATACTTATTTACTCGAAAGAGACAAGACATGTAGTGCTTGTGGAACTTACTGTACCATGGGAAACAAATATCCCTAAAGATCACAATTATAAGTTAAACAAGTACTGCAATTTAGTCGACCAGATAGCAAGAAGGGGATTCAAGACTGATCTATTTGCAGTTGAAGTCGGTGTTAGGGGATTACCTGCGAAGTCGGTCTATAATTTCTTTAAGAATCTAGGATTGCCAAGATCTGCAATAAGCTCATTTATGGATAGAGCTTCAAAAACTGCTCTGGAGGCTTCTTATCGGATTTGGATAGGTAGGGAGAGGGAGGTTGAGCACGGGACTGGAATTGCTCCACGTCCTAACCAATCGCAGGTTAGCTGACGAGGCTTGACGCGAGCCGAAACGTCTGGCGCTTAAGTGAGCAACGGTGGCCACCGCTAGTCTCGTTCTCAATAATCCCTCTTCCTGTCTTGCAATGGGCCCGGATTTGCTCGGTGAAGCCATTGACTGCTGAGTTCTACACCTACGTTTTAGGACAGCCCGGAGAGACGGGATGACGCTGGAAAGACAGTGGACGACCGGGAAAGACCGGTTGGCGACCGGGAAAGACCGGTGACGACCGGGAAAGACTGGTGACGCTGGAGAGGCAGACGAGGCGTTTGGCCTAGCAAGCCGCGCCGGGATTTATTGCTACGTCAAATAATGGAAATAATACCCTCAGAGCGGTCCGAGAGGGGGGGAGGATGAACCGCTCACCGTTGGATATTGCTGATGACTTAGGCGAGAATTTGGACCTGATTTGCCCTTTGTGTAGGAAGCAGTATAAACGTCGTTTCTGGCTGGATAAGCACATTAGGGAGAAGCATAGTGAAGCGAGGCAGATTACGCCTGTAAGTTCTTTACGTGACACCACTGACAGAGTTGAACCTCACATGTCACAGAGTGTCCCGAACACTTCTGCCCAGAAGAAGATCGTCAGGACGAGGGAAAGATTGCGACTACCGAGCATTTCCGACGCCACTTGGAAGCGACACGACATGCACTTGGCGGTAAGACTCGACCTGCCGGGAGCTAATCAAAGCGTAGAGGATCATGTTAGTCATTTCCAAGATACAATTTATGAATACTTTGAGGAGGTGTACCCTATTCGTGACCAGAGCTGCCCGACTCGCAGAGAAAATGCCTTCAAGGCTAAGCTACGAAGGAAGAAAAGGGAGTTGATAAAGCAGCTACGTAAAGCTAAAGCAATGGCGGATGAAAGGCTATGCCAAAAATTAGCAAGAGTCCTAAGGTCTATACTTAAACTTATACAGCAAGTATCTATGAACATTATGGAGGCTGCTAATCAATTTCAAGAAGCTCAAAATGTTGCTGCCTTTGAGAAAAACCCGTTTGCTTTCTCAAAAAAGCTCTTCTCAGAAAAACAGGGCAAAATCAGCGTGAGTAACGAAGATCTACTCAACCATTTTAAGTCTACGTACGCCTCACCGGGGGGAAATGTTAGTTATACTGATCCATCATCACCAAAACCTATGGTACCATCAGTGCCTTTTAACGAACTCCCGCCTTCAATGGAGGAGCTTGAACATCATATAAGGAAGAAACCGAATGGTTCCGCCCCGGGACCTGATGGCATTCCATATATTGTGTTCAAGAAATGTCCATCAGTACGTATGCATATGTTGAGTATTTTTAAAAGGATTTGGATAAGTAGAGATGTGCCACAGTGTATGGGTAAAGCCATATTTATTCTACTACCGAAAAAGAAAGAAGTGACTGATGCGAAAGATATTAGGCCAATAGCACTTACGAACACAATTTCTAAGATATTCTTCTCAATTATACAAGCGAGACTACTTAAGCATATGTGTATCAATGATTACTTGCCGAAGAAGTATCAGAAAGGATTTCTTCCAGGAGTCGCAGGCTGTCTAGAACACAACTCTCTTCTAACGGAATGCCTTAAAGATGCTAGAAGGAATGAGAGACAAATAACTATTACTTGGATAGATTTCGAAAATGCCTTTGGCTCAGTTCGCCATGAACTCTTGTTCAAGGCGTTAAATTGGTACCATGTCCCACCTCTTATATGTGAAGTTATAGCTTCTTACTACAATAAGCTCTCGTTTGTACTACACCTTGGAAAGGAAACTGGGAAGACAAATGAAATTGATTTCGGCATAGGTTTGTTTCAGGGTTGCTGTCTGTCTCCAGTAGCATTCAACATTGTCATCAATATTCTCATAGAGTCGATTGTAGCAAAAGAGAATAAATGGGGGTACAGATTTAAGCAAGGAGATAAATTTGCAGCATCTGTCCTAGCATTTGCAGACGATGTGACACTCTTGACCCGGAATCCTAAACAAGCTCAATCTCTTCTTAATGTAGTAGATGCATTCTGCGAGTGGACAAAAGGAATGAGGGTGAAACCAGGTAAGTGCTACTGTTTAAGTCTAGGAAGGAAGGGTACCAAGTTTACACCATATGATCCAGGATTAACGGTAGCCGGCTCATCGATATCCACAGTGTCACAAGAAACTCCCTTCAAGTTTCTGGGGAAAAAGATAACGAGTAGAGGTAAAGATAATCCGACTGATGACATAGTTAAGGAGTTTGATGAGAAATTAAGATTGGTAGACACTATCTTCCTTCGTGGTACACAGAAAGCGTGGATTTATGACAATTACCTGACTTCTGCACTCAATTGGCCGTTTCTCGTTTATGACTTCACCAGGCAGAGCTTAACCAAATTGGATGCATTAGTAACTAAATACTTAAAATCGTGGATAGGCCTAGCTCATCCAGCTGACCCATCGACTTTATTCAGAACTTTTAACAGCTTTGGTTTAAACTTAAAAAAGCCGTCGCTAATCTTTCAAAATGCAAGAATCACCAAGTACTGTATACTAAAGGAGTCAGAAGACAGTACCATCAACGAGTTACCGCAGTCTTGTATTTCAGTAGAAACTGAGTCGAGATTGGTCTTCTATAAATCCTTTCAGGTTGGTACCCGTACTAACCGGGCAGGCCTTGGGCAGGAAAAGAGAAAGAGCGACAAGGAGATTTTAAAGGGCTTTGCTGTAGAAGACATGAACCAGAACTTTACACTTCATGCCCTAAACCTAGAAATGCAAAATGACTGGGTAAAAATGGGTGAATTCTGTATCCCTCCAGCTTTGAAGTGGAAATCATTAATATATAATTGGTCTCCTGAGTTACTCAAGTTTTATCTCAATGCAGTTCAGGCGACGCTTCCCGACCAGAGCAATCTTGCCAGATGGGGCAAGCAGGTAAGTAATACGTGTCTATCGTGTAATAAAGAAGGTGTCGGCACAGCGAAACATATTCTATGCTGTTGTAAGGTATTACTCGATGCGGGACAATACTCATTCCGGCATGATAAGGTCCTTCAAGTGATTCGGGAAGCCATAAGTTTATCCATAGCAAGAACAAAGAAGGGGTTAACTGGCGGTAATTTTCAGGTAGTCAAGTTTGTTAGAGCTGGTGCCACTAAGCTACAGAAGGGAACACCCAAGCCAATTTCAATCTTAGGTGCAGCAACTGATTGGACACTGCTGATGGATACATATGAAAAGCATTACGAAATGCCTTCGGAGATATGTACCACAGCCTTCAGACCGGACATACTTATTTACTCGAAAGAGACAAGACATGTAGTGCTTGTGGAACTTACTGTACCATGGGAAACAAATATCCCTAAAGATCACAATTATAAGTTAAACAAGTACTGCAATTTAGTCGACCAGATAGCAAGAAGGGGATTCAAGACTGATCTATTTGCAGTTGAAGTCGGTGTTAGGGGATTACCTGCGAAGTCGGTCTATAATTTCTTTAAGAATCTAGGATTGCCAAGATCTGCAATAAGCTCATTTATGGATAGAGCTTCAAAAACTGCTCTGGAGGCTTCTTATCGGATTTGGATAGGTAGGGAGAGGGAGGTTGAGCACGGGACTGGAATTGCTCCACGTCCTAACCAATCGCAGGCTAGCTGACGAGGCTTGACGCGAGCCGAAACGTCTGGCGCTTAAGTGAGCAACGGTGGCCACCGCTAGTCTCGTTCTCAATAATCCCTCTTCCTGTCTTGCAATGGGCCCGGATTTGCTCGGTGAAGCCATTGACTGCTGAGTTCTACACCTACCTACGGTTTGTTACATTTTGTTTATTTAACGTATAACGATCGAACTTAAGGAAATATAAATTTTATTGGATTCAAGATATACAAAGGTGAGATAAGATGAAGAGGATTCGCGTAAAAAGTAACAGATACAGATTTTTTCCCGGCGGATATTCGCACATACGTTTATGGATATCCGGAACATCACTAGTTACAAGTATAATATTTGCTATGTGATGAAATATTATATAGGTAAGTAACATTTAGTACTGTCACATACCAGTGACAAGGAAAGTTGCCGTTGCCGAGCAACGCCTTGATTGTTGATTTCATTCGTGTAAATATGTCGATGAATTAAACAGTGATTAAATATTAAATAAGCTACATCTTTATCTAACAACTGGCGACGAGGATGGGATTTACCTGGCTCGTGTTTGGTGTAATGTCGGATTCACTTCCAGTTCTCGTAATATTTGATCTTCGAAGTGTCAATAATTTTGTTTTTATATTTGTGTAGTTTTCCTCAAAATCGTTTCTATATTCCATTTCTTCCTGTAAATTATTGTCATTGTAGTGTTTGTGAGTGAAAGAGAAGGAAGCATTATGTCGTCTCTAGCGCACGTGCGGCTGTCAGACAGCTCAGTCGGCTGTATACAGCGTGGTAAGGTGGCGCGCGCGTCTAAGAGCCGATAACTTGGTAATAAATAATTAAGGATATACACCACATTTTGGCGACGAGGATAAACTGTAAGTGACTTTAATAAATTTTATGAAGGAGATATGGAATTCGATTGGAGTGTAAGTATATAACTGTGTTTATGGGAGACGATATAATTATCATCTGTTTCAAACAGTTCCGTGGTTTCAAATAGTACTGAAAATTTGTGCAACTTTAATGTATTTTTTAACAATATTTGATTGAGTATTTTATAAATTTTAATAACAATTGGCAATATCATAATCTGTAATGTAACGTAAAAGTATTTTGAAAATTTAATTTTGTTCAAATTATTGATTTTTTATTTGACGGCTGCTCGCTCACGAATGCGTTCCATTTCACATGCGAACGAATTGAAAAATAAATAAAATTAAAAGAAAATACGGAACCTTTAAAAAGGACCTAAGATGAATTAAATATTTTTTTAAAACTTTTAATTGTTTGTATTTCATTTAATTTTTAATAAATATTTGGATGATATACAAATAGATAAATACCTACTAACCACGATGGAAGTTTCACAAGTTTTATTGAACTTGCTAGATATTATTAACATTTTTTTTTATTTAGGTAAAAGTATTTATGCTCGCAAGGAACATAAATTTCCCAAGTGGACTTTTAATTGCAACTATGGCAGTTATGTCAATATTTGCAATAATGATATTTGACGCGTGAAGCTATAACGTAACCGGTAATAAAAAAAAAAAAGAAAAAAACAGGTGGTGCCTGTAAGGAGTTCGTAATGTTATTAAGGTACAGGTGATGCCTGTACTAGTTATGTGATACGATGATGACGTATCGTATTAACTTTGTGATACATGGAGGTTTTACACGGGTGATGCCCGTAATTATTATGAAGTTTATATTTCGGGTGACGCCCGTAATATTATGAAGTTTAAATTTTGGGTGATGCCCATAATATTATGAAGTTTATAATTCGGGTGATGCCCGTAATTATTATGAAGTTTATAATTCGGGTGATGCCCGTAATTATTATGAAGTTTATATTTCGGGTGACGCCCGTAATATTATGAAGTTTAAATTTTGGGTGATGCCCATAATATTATGAAGTTTATAATTCGGGTGATGCCCGTAATTATTATGAAGTTTATATTTCGGGTGACGCCCGTAATATTATGAAGTTTAAATTTTGGGTGATGCCCATAATACTATGAAGTTTATAATTCGGGTGATGCCCGTAATTATTATGAAGTTTATATTTCGGGTGACGCCCGTAATATTATGAAGTTTAAATTTTGGGTGATGCCCATAATATTATGAAGTTTATAATTCGGGTGACGCCCGTAATTAGTATGAAGTTTATATTTCGGGTGATGCCCGTAATATTATGAAGTTTAAATTTTGGGTGATGCCCATAATATTATGAAGTTTATAATTCGGGTGATGCCCGTAATATTATGAAGTTTATATTTCGGGTGATGCCCGTAATTATAATGATGTTTATATTTCGGGTGGTGCCCGTAATATTACGAAGTTTATACTTCGGGTGATGCCCGTAATATAATGATGTTTGTTTTTCGGGTAATGTCTGTATTATTTACACGAGTTAATAAAATAATAAAATATAATGCAATGTTTATATTTAAACGAGTACGAGCTGAAGCATATTTTGAAGTTGACCGAAAGATGGAAGGATTAAATATTGAATGTATCGGGTTGTTAAGTGGATGATGCCCCTTTGGTGACCTAAAGTATACATTCTTTATTTGTTTCTTGTTCACTGATTAAATGATGTCAGCCTTTTCCTTACAAAAAAATTGTATCTGATGGTGAAGCAGGATCAGTAGGCGCTAGATGGGAACGGTGGAAAGGAAGTTTATATATTTGCCTGGAAGCTGCTCACGTTAACACTAGTTCTAAAAAACGCGCTAGTCTTTTGCATTGGGTTGGACAAGAACTTCAAGAAATACTATGTAATATATAATATATATATGTATAAGAAATACTATGCAGGTGGCTAAGCTGAATTGACGGATGAAGAAGACGTATTTGAGACGTATATTTAACAAGGAATAAAAAGTTAGATGAACATTTTGCACCGATGCAAAATAAACGGTATGAGAGTCACATATTAAGACAAGTGAAACAAGAAGAGAACAAGAAGTTTGAAAAATACTTGGTTCGACTAAGGCAACAATCTTTCAAATGTCAATTGACGGATGTGGATGATAGTCTGATTGATCAGATAATTAAAAAGTGCTTATCGGAAGAGATTAGAAAAAAAAACTTGACGGAAGAGATAACCGAAGCAAATACATTGGAAGTGGTGGAACGTCAATTAGGAGTTTTTGGCCAGAAACATAAAGAATAAGCAGTAAAAAAATTGATTCACAAGTGAAGGAAAAAAAAATATCAATAAATAGGGATAAAAAAGCTTGTTATCGGTGTGGTAGTTGGAATCATCTGGCTTATGATGCGAAATGTCCAGCTAAAGAAAAAATGTGAGTTAGATGCAAGGTAATACATTTTCAGACTCAGTGTAAGAGTACAAGTATAAAACGAAGAAATGAAGATGACAAGGAAGGAAAAGGTGTAGATGTGGAAAAATTAAGCAGTCAGGCCAAAGATTTGGAGACATTCAGCAAGCAATATATAGAAGAAAAGATTGATTATGTTTTTGATGTTCTCTGATTGATTCAGAGTATCAAAACAATTTGATAGCAGACAAGACATGGTGAAAATCAAAGAAAAAATTGAAAAGAGTAGCGAAGGAGTTAGAAAACAAGAGATACATTTGTTGCTTATGGCAGTGAGGTTCCTCTCAAGTTATTGACAAGTTTCAATGCAGATATCTATGATAGATAAAAAAAAAACAGATGGGGATGTTCGGTCTTTGCGTCGACATCAGACGGAGCAATGATAGAACACCGAAGATCCAAATGCTCATATGCTTTGTAAATTAGAGGTAAAAGATGCGTTGTATTAAAACTGGAGCTGATACCCGATTCCAGATACATTTGGTAAAGGATTATACAGGTTCAAGCGTCTCATGTTTGGCTTAATAACTGTACCTGTTTTAGATTACCTGTGCGCCCGAAATGTTTCAGAAAACACTTGAAAGGGTGATTGAGAAGATGTAGTAAACTTCATTGATTAAATTTTGGTTTATTGCTAAGACAAACGGAAACATGATAAATGGTTAAAGAAAGTATTAGAAACATTGACGTCGAATGATATTATATTAAGGTAAGATAAATAAAATGCATTTATAGGAATAGGAATAACTAAAGGACACAAGTCCTCAGATCAAGGAATCCGACCGCTACAGAAATATTGATTGCCTATAAAGGATTTTAGAAGCCCCATTAACAATTTAGATTTACAGAACTTTTAGGACTCATTAACTACATTGGGAAATGAATTTCTGGTATATGTTCACGCTTTCAAAACCATTGAAGCTATTGCTTCGTCGAAAATCAGCCATAAATGCTGATATTAGGGATTTTTGAGGAGAAAGTCAACAAACAGCCTCTTGTGATCTTAACCCATTAATGGTCAAACCCATTAATGGCCAATAATGGCAGCTTTAGGTGACATAGCAAAGAGGTAATATAACGTGAAGGATAAGACGTTGGTATTTAAAGATGTAAGTCCAGTAGGATTTGGAGCCATCGTAATGCAAACAAAAATGAAAGTGGTCCACGCATTATTGTGTTTGAAAACAAGACTCTCCGTTACTGTGAACGTCGTTATCGTCAGATGGAAAAAGAGGCTTTAGCACTGGTGTGGGCAGTGGAACAATCCCACATATATAGCAAGGAGTTGGACCTAATTACAGACCATGAACCTCTTCAGGTTATATGAGGCCCGAAGCCCAAACCTTGTCCATTTATTGGGCGTTTGATACCGAGACTTTAATCCTAAAAATACAATGTAATTTATCGTCCTGGAAAAGATAATATTGCCGATCTCTTATCTAGGCTGTGTACTTAGTCACGATAAGACTGTGTACAGGATATTGTTGACAATGCTAGAGTTATTGCTGTGTCGTTAAAATATTGAAGACCATTTAAGGATTGACGACAGCGTTAAACAAATGCTGCTCATGAGGACTATGCTGGAATAGTAGCGAAGAAAATGATTTGCTTACTTAAAGACATTTTTAGTCGTTAAAGACATACGGTTTCCGTAATCCCCGGCAATGGTAAACAATTTGTGCATGCAGACTTCAAAGCCTATTGCCGGGAGAATGATCTTAAATTATTTCATTCTTTCATACCTATGTAGATTTTAGTACTAACACTAGAATAAGGTATCACTGTTACTAATACTATGGATTGTAATATCTGAAATAAAAATGATTTGATTTGATTTGATTTGATTAGAAGAAATTAGAAGTGAAGAAAAAAAAATTGAGATATCATTAAACGCTTTAAAATATGCCAAGTGTAGAAGAAATGCTGGAAAGTAGCATTCATGGAGTATTTGGCTATGTAGAATAGAACTCCACATAGTTTGACCGGGAAGACACCGGCAGAGCTATTTTTTTTTCCACTTCCGAGACATGATTCCAATGATAGATGTCGCAGAACAAATTTTTAGAGGCATATATATATTTCAGACAAAGATAAAGAAAGAAAAGAAAAAGGATGAGAGTATACAGATAGAAAGACAAAGAGCACGAGATGTTCCAATACAGGTGGGAGATTGAGTGTATATGAAGAATACAAATAAAATGAATAAGTTTAGTTTTAATTTTGATTCAGCGACGCAAACGGTTAAGTCTAAAAACGGGGAAAATGCGGAAGTACAGAATGACGAAACAGGACAAGAACTGAGACGCAATATTTTACATTTAAAGTAAGTGGAAGGAGTATAGAAATCCATTGACAAAGAAATTGATGGACATGATTTAGAAACTGTAGTAGAAAACGGTTCAGAAGCGGAGAATGAAAATGATCAGGATTTAGTAGGTCAAGACTAAAAAACTGTAAAATGGTAGTTGATTTTTAATTTTGGTTAGAAGTATAAATTATTTTTAATTTAGTTAGAAGAGAAGTTGATTTTCATTTTTTATAGAAGTAAAATAAAATCGAAAATAAGTTGTTTTTCAATTTGTTGGAAGTATAAACGAAGAAAATAAATTGGTTGAAAAATGAAGTAATAAATTGTTTTGCTAAAAAGAAAACTTATAAAATAAGGAAGGGATGTAGTGTTTGTGAGTGAAAGAGAAGGAAGCATTATGTCGTCTCTAGCGCACGTGCGGCTGTCAGACAGCTCAGTCCACAGATTACTATAACTAGTCAGAGACAGATAGGACACTCCAAAGAGTAGAACTAGTTTTTCATTTACGACGCAAAGCGCTAGTGTCGCTGTAGCTCGCTCGTCCAATGGTATGACGGTATTAGTGTTGTGCCAATATATGCCGGAGCTCGTTATCGACATAGTAGTGTTGTGCTGTACGTAGTTGTATTGATATATCAAGGTTTATTAGATTTAATGTTTTTTAATTCATATTATAGGATAGGGTTAACATAAATACATTTCAAATAAATAGTAATGTCAAAATTAAACAAATTTTATAACTAAAATCATTTATTTTCCCTTTTTTTTACAAATTATTCTGTAACCTTAAAAATAAGTCTTTATTGATATTTTGATAAACCACACAGTTGACACAGTCCAATATTCGTGGGAACCACTAATCTAAGTCACAGTTTTCCTTAATTAACGTCCTTTGGAAGAAAGTGGAAAAGGCGATGAGAACGATTGGTAGATTGGCAATCTCCAACACAGCATTTTCGCAAAGCCATGGCGTATATAAATGTAGCGTCTGTTGGTTATTTAATGAGGAACGTATTGGCTTTAGTTTTGCGACTGAACTCAAGCTAAAATGCGAGGAAAACACTAAATAATACCGGCACTTCTTTCACTTTATGGCGCTATCACAATGACATTACGTCAAAACAACAATGGCGGTGCTTAACCAATAACAGTTCAGTATGGAGCGGACCAATAGGGAATATGCACACTAGCGCTTTACGTCGACAGTGGAACTAGAGTGTCACAGGCCTGGCTCAGTCGGCTGTATACAGCGTGGTAAGGTGGCGCGCGCGTCTAAGAGCCGATAACTTGGTAATAAATAATTAAGGATATACACCACAGTCATCTTCGGTTTCTAATTCTATTTGTTCTTGTACATCCTGGAATTTCTTAAATGTATTGTTCAGAACTTCCAGTCTTGACTCAATTTCCTCGTTTGACAAAAAATCGTTCGTATTAATGTAAGTCGTAGTTTTAGTTAGAGTACCTTTTAGGCACGATCGTATTCTGGTGTATTTTTCTTTATTCGTGGGCATCGTCGCCAGTTGTTAGATAAAGATGTAGCTTATTTAATATTTAATCACTGTTTAATTCATCCGGATAAGCAGGGTCGGTCGCCCTATGAACTTATGTTTGGCCGAGATATCAGGACGCATCTACATTCCATGCTGTATCCGGCGCTTGCTTCCAGAAGGGCCGCAGCTACGATTCGCCCAGGTACGAGGGAGTTCTCTGTCGGCGATAGAGTCCAGGCACGAAGCTACAGCAGCCCGCACATTCGCTGGGAATTCGCCACAATATTGCGACGCATCGGCCGTTTACATTATGAGGTTCAGACAGACAGTGGTCTTAAGTGGACCCGACACGTCGATCAATTGTTGGCAGCACCGCTGGTGCCGTAGCTAGGAATCGCCGCCGAGGTGTGTCACATACCAGTGACAAGGACAGTTGCCGTTGCCGAGCAACGCCTTGATTGTTGATTTCATTCGTGTAAATATGTCGATGAATTAAACAGTGATTAAATATTAAATAAGCTACATCTTTATCTAACAAGTACAAACTATGTATTTACATTCAGTCGCTTTAAAGCACGATTTACTACGAATCCCGTGGTCCATTAACACCTGTAAGAAAAAACAATACGTTTAAATTACTCATAATGCTTGGAGGAAGTATACAATCCATTTCGTTGTATTCAATCCACTTAACTATAAATCCGAGGTAGACGGGAGTAAACGGTTGGATATCATTTCCGACTCCACAGCAATTATTGTTCCGCGATTTCCACAAAAAAGTTTGTAACAAAACGGCAGCATTTCCTTCGCTGCTAACAGGCAAACTGAAACAATAGATCTGCTCGGGTCAACTCGACAGGACTATTAAATTCAGAAAATTGCAGCCAAGCCTTGTTACGACGAAGGTAGTAAGTGCTCAGTTTTTCCCTTAATAATTTACCGCTTTCAACACTTGGTAGGTGCGCTGTTTTCACGTTGTTATGTCTGTCTGTTGATTGATATAATGGGATTGTTGACATAAAAAAATATTTAATGTATCGAATATTTTTTATAATTATCTTTTGCTTTGATAAGCTCTGACCCGGCTTTCCTACTGGGCACAATGGGCACGTGCCCAGGACCCCGAGATCGATTGGGGCCCCCTCGACCAGTTTCTGGAGGCCGCGAGTTTACCAAACAATAGGATTAAAGGTCCATGTATCCAGCCAGGATAGCCCCTCATAGGTAAAATATGGCACAACAGAAACTTATACTACGTATCTGTCAGGACAATGATAACCAATCACTTTTCTAATAAAAAGAATATTCTATAGACATTTATTCTGATGTCTTATTATTATTAAACGGCATTAACATGGAATAGAGTGAAAGCACGCTAACCTGCTAGTAAATAATGCTTGAAATGCTTGTTCACACGAATTCCTGGACTATCAAATATCTTGGAATATAGTGGCTGTTTGATGAAGGAAAACATCGTGGAGAAACTTGCATTATAGATTGTTGGCTAGGTTGTAAAATGAAGAAGGACATGGCATACCTCCCCTGATCCCAACTAATATTATAAATGCGAAAGTAACTCTGTCTGTCTGTCTGTCTGTCTGTCTGTTACGCTTTCCCGCTTAAACCTCGCAACCGATTTTGATGAAATTTGGTACAGACAATCTTTAGACCCTGAGACAGAACATAGGCTACATTTTATTTCGAAAAAAAAAGAAATCCACGCGGACGGAGTCGCGGGCGGCCGCTATTGCTAATAAAGAACAATGATTAGGGTCAATAATGAAAGAATATACCGAAGGTTATAAGCAAAAAAATAATAATATTGTCACTAACAATACAAAGAGCTCTTCGGACGCACTTTTTCAATTTTTTCGAGTAAGAGTTCAGCTTTATTTAGCCTTACAAAGAATGGAAAGCTGGCTTTGGACTGAATGGGATTATATGAAAGGATGTATTCAGTTTATGCCCCAAAACGGAATGCGTTATGATTGTACGTACACGACCTATTGAGGGCTTTACATCCATATGCCTTTATTTATGTAGTTCTGAGAAAGATTTTTTTTGTGTTCTATTAAATTAATAAATAATAATTAAATAAATAATTTATTCAGGAATTTGATTTGCTGAGTAACTACTTTGGACGTCAAAACTTTTCACCCGATGCGTCGAACGCATCAAAATTCAAACCGTTATCATTAATTCAACAGAAACTCTACTGCTACATATTCTTTTGTAACACCCGAAAACTAAATGAAAGTGTAGATCAAAGTAAAAACAACATAGCACACGTAACGCACCTCCTTATGAGTTCCGAAACAATTCCTGTTAAAGAACAAACTGTATATTTATTTATGAACTAAGAAAGTATTCGAAATCACATCAACGCTTATCATAGAAGCGTTCGCTTTACTAACTCGAAAGCGCTTGAGCGAAACTGTTCAAAGTAAATCGACGTATCTTTTGTTGTATTTTTCAAATCTCATAAATATTAAATCTCTTTGGCAAGAGTCGGATGCATTAAAATTCATCGGATGACGTAAATTAAGATGCTTCCACATAATGTTTATCTTTGGAACATTTACGGGGTAAGGAAGAGTTTGGAAGTAAAGTTTTTAATAATATGATGATAGAATAATCAATAACAGTGGTCCTTTATAGGACAGCAGCGTTTGACTTAAAGTATTGTATTAGGGCTTGTCCTTTGCAATATTTCCCTAGTTAGGGTTTCATCAGGTGATCAAATAGAGTAATGACTGTTATTGTGGACGGTGCGGTATTGAAAGTATTATTTTGATTTAAGGATTTCTCTTCACCGAATCGTCTGCCTTAACTTACCGACTAAACCCATTTCTATGTCTCAACAAGTAACTATTTATCAACAAAACTTGGCTACAAAACCCCAAAGAATCGGTTTTTAGACCTCCGTCACATACACGCTCTAAATATGTATAACGTCGTAGATTTTCAGCTCTATAGCGTTAGCCGATTAATGTCCCACTGCATGGCAAAGGCCTCCATTATTTGAAAACATATTTTCGTGTTAGCAATCTCAGACCCGGGTTGTGTACAGAATAATCCACACAAATTTTGCCCGAACTGGACCTCGAGACCACGGCCCCGAACTTAAAGCAGACCATAGAGGCCTCAGTTTCAGCTCAAGCTTATTAAAAGTAAATAAAAAACAGTGTTAAAGTAGCAAGACGGTCGAATCTTAATTAGAGACGGTGGGAAGCCAGCCAAATGGTTGATGCTTTTTTTCTGGAGATTTTTTACCGAGGCGTGCTTAGAGCGACACTTTGTCGGGATACAAGCTGACTATCCTGGAATAAAACAGGGAACGCGGCGTCCAGCCACAGATGAGCTTTGGAAAATAGTCGCCTTCTCAAAAATCCTGGGAAGTAGGGATGGCTATTTGACGCATTTTGATTCAATTACTGTTACTGATATCAAAGTTTTTTGTTTGTTGTACTATGTATCAGTCCAAGTTTTTTTACTACATGAATATTATAGCCTATTTTCATTTTCTTTTTAACTTACAAGGACGTTAATTTTATTTCATTCCATAAAAATAAAGGAATAAATATTTTACAACATCACACACATCACATAAAGTTATTTAAAACGGAGGCACCGTTTTAAGTAACTTTAGCACTTGGGTTACAGACATCAGAATCAACAGTGGTATTGCAATGATACTAATTAAATAATCTTGCTGGTTTGCCAATCTCTAACATAAATAATATTACTCATTTCAAATACATACCATGCTACTATCAAATTACAGTTCAAAGTCTAGAAATCTGACTGTAAAGTTAGCATCCGCCTGCCGTGGAAGCTAAGTAAAGTGGTTGGTCTTGAATCTAATCTCTCTCCGGTCGTATCAAAGGAGACAGTTATTTTTGGGCCCACCAACAATCGGTAACGTTTAAGAGAAAGAGAACTACGTAAAAAAATTGTATGTTTTTTTATGAATTTTGCAATTGAAGTGAATTTCAAACGATACCGGAGTCATAAAACCAAAATAAAAAGCCTTATTTTGATTATATCCGTGAACTATCTGTCCAAAGATTAGTAAACAATGGCTGACATACAGATAACTGAAGGAAAAAAAGGTTTTTATCAATAGAATAAAATTTAAACACTTCAAATCGAACATTAAGAAGACGCAATTTACTTTTGGAACGGTTTTCATGTCTATTTTTATCTAAGGCGGTGATAGGTAGTGATTTTTAATCATTAAATTAAAGAAATAAAAAAAATTTAATAAACAATACAAAAAAATCCGTATAACGGAACGCAAGTGCTAGTCTATTGCCGGATTTTGATATTATTTAAAAACTGAATACTAATGTCAGAAACCTCCTGTTTGTCAACTGTCATTGATGGTTTTACTATACGATATAAAAAAGCTGTAGTTTGTTTGTTTGAACACGCTACTATCAGGAACTGCTGGTTCGAATTGAAAATATATTTTTGCGTTGTATTAGTCGAGAGAGGCTTAAACTAAAAAATGTTATGCTATAGTTTAAGACTATGTGTGCGAAAACCTTATTCCACGCGGACAGAGTCACAGGCGGCCACTAGTCAAAATAAATTGCTTTTACTTCAGATACATAGGAAATACATTATGGAAAATAGCCCTTATGTGTAAGTCTTTACGGTTTAGGCGTTGAACGTTAGGAAAGCAAAATGACAGATTAGTTTATGAGGTTAATATATATTTTCACATCTTATTTCTAACGATTCCGGTTAAATTATGAAAAAGTAATGTTACCACTATAATCTGGAGATTATAAGGAATAAATTGATACCCATTTCGTAAATAAACGCTAAAATTGTATGTGGGCCTAACTCTCCATACAAAAACGATTGACTCCTTTCCGTTCTAGCGCGTGTTAGAGCGTGTAGTTGAGGCAAATAACGTGCTGTATTGTTATTATAATGCACGTGCCAGCAATTCATGCCAGCCTTACGGTGAAGGAAGACTTTGTGAGGCAATCTGTATGTTGTACTGTACACGACAAATTTGTGGGTATAATATGGAAAAGGCAATGGCAAAACATTCTGATACGGCTCCCAAGAGAGCCGCTGTGCGTTTTATTTCAAACAATAATTACGATCCTCTGTAATCGGATAATATGTCGAAAAGATAGCTTAAAGTGACATCACTTAAATATTGTTTTCTATAATATTTTTGCGAATTTTGTGTCTTCAACCTACTTTTGAAATACATTTTACATTCACAAGTGGGAGCCCTGTGAGCTGTAGCAAATTTTTCGGTTTTTCCTTGCAGATTCGATTAGTCTGGACAGACCATGACGGTGTTTCCTTTAACCAGCGCAGTTTTTAACGGGCCTCATGAACTTTTTCAACCTTCATTTGCACAGGAACACTGCAGTTTGCACTTTGAGACTTTATGAAGCGCAAACTGGTGGAAATAAACTCTGTTCTTTATGTTAGGCTTAACAGAGTTTGGAAGTCGCACGAGATAGCAAAAATAAATGATGAACAATAAATAGGAAAGAGATGGGTTTAAATGTAAGCAAATTTAGTTTACGTTGTTATCACTGCAATATAATTAAAACATTGGCAAAACCAAATAAGTCAAAAAACATAATCAGGGATTTCAAATACAATCATTTTTGAAATTATTTCGCATTCCTAGTGACCAGTTTTGATTAGGGAGAATAGAATAAAAGTTGAAGTACTTCACTGAAAATTCATAATTTTAATTAAATCGCCAAAATCCATTCTAATCTTTCTATAAGATAAGAGTAATCTTTCGGATCTATTTTTGTACAAAAAAAACACAAAATTATTTAACTAAGCAAGAAGCATTATAAAAATTTTCACCAAAATTGCAAATAGCAAATTTGAAAGCATACTGCGGAAACAGGGTGATACTCGTATATTCTAAAGTACCTTTGGATGATGTTTTGTGAATCATTATTTTGTATGTTTTAGTAACTCTGGAAAATAAGCTGTAACTGACAAAATTAAATGGCGATGATTTAAAAAGCACTCAAAGATCATAGTTACTGGTATTATTCAAAACTCTGGCAATCTTACAAAACAGTCATAAAAATGAAGTGCAGCTAAATCATATGTGACAACGGAGATTTCGTTAGTAAATATGACCAATTTAAAAATAAAATAAAGTATTTTTCATTCGTAAGCTGTCTCATAAAATAACGTGCAATTTATTTAGAAAATCTCAGCCTTTGTTATTCTACTCTTTTGTTTGTCTCTTTGACAATTTATGTTCACATATTGTTAAGTGTTGTTAAAGTAACGACTTGCAATTTATTTTATTTAACATACTTAAAGAACCAAGTTAAATTGAGTACGAATTAATGAAAACTTCTATTACTTTTTACCTGCTGAGAGAGTTTACTTCAAAGATACGTCCATAACGTCCCCTTTGAATCCATTTTCTAAAGATGATTTGTAATTTTCTAATGTAATAAGATTTACCTTTACCAAAGGGTCTTTATCCAGCAACTGTCTCGATCTTATTTATTAATGTCTAAAAAAAATACATTAAAGCCACAAAAGGGTCTGTTTATTTTATCTTGAAATTGTCCCACTTTGTTTAAGTGCCTTCAAGGCATAGAGAGATTCGGTTTTCTTAGATTTTGGGATGTTACCAAAATAACCTATTTAACAGCATTTTATGTGAGCTAAAAAATCGTCGAATCAGAAATTAAACATTTTGTCCATTTCATTTCCAAATAATTTTGTCTGTTTCATATTAGTTAATTAAAATTTCAGTTAAAAATATTTTAAGATCACAATTAGCTTACGATGTTTCCTTTAACAAAGACGTAAATAGGAATTTAACTCTTTAACTCAACTGCTTTCAAGTAGATAGTTAAAAGGACAGTTTTAAATAGCGTAATAATTTCACCTACTGAATAAATCCTTGTGGTTAACGAGGTATAAATTTAATCTGTGGCTAAGCAAGAAATATGTTAATGAACTGCGAACACGGGAGGTGGTTGTACGCACATGTATACCTACACCTTGACTCTTATGTCGAAGCAGTAAAGTTTATATTTGAATGTTTTTGTATACATGTAAGTGCTCATGATTGTACACACATCGGACGGGACAGTAAAGATTAAATTTACAGCAGCTCTCGAGTTTCAACCGATCGTAAAGTATAATTTACGCTTGTCACAATTTGGTGGATGTCACATTAAGGTTTATAAGGCGAGATTAATTTGCGGCGATGAAAAAAGTAAATGGCGTTTGTAAGATGACGTCATTTAGGTATTTTTTACCTTATATTTAAATTGTTTGACTTATAAATGCCTCTTTCTCTGGCCATAATTGAAACCGCTCTGAAATTGGCATTAAAATTTACAGCAAGTAATAAACGTGTGTACGTCTTGTGAATCATAAAAATGCCACTGCTTTTTGGTGTCACTTTAAATCTTGAACTTTGGTTTAAACCTTAACTAATGCTAACTAATGCTAATGCTAGTGATAATTACAATAAGGTCCCGACAATTTGGCATTGTAGGCTTCTGTTACTGAGTGTTTCCAAAATCAATTAAAATGTGATTTCTAAAACACTTTGATAAACAATTGAATTGGTTCCGTGTTTGCTTTGTTTCTTAGTTCTGTTATAGGCTTTGTTGGGTCAACAAGTAATTCAATTCACACCAACTGTCAAATAGAAAGTGTGATTTATTGAGTATTAAAACTTGATTTTGTAGTAAACAAAACATAATGAAAGTTATTGAGGAACGTTTGAGGTAAACTTTTTGTCTTATTAAAACAATATTATAATAAATAATAACAAAAGTGCTTCAGATTGTGACGTTGTCTGAAGTCATCTTTCTTGGCGACATTTCAATAACCCATTATGTCCAAAAACATATTAACACCAAAATTTTGTTGTTCATGTTGACTTTACTTTAATTATTATTTTATTTACTTTAAAAAAGGTGGCGTTATTATAATAACGCGTTTTTTCCACTCTTTCTCGTACATTGATTAATGATTAATCATCATTTATCATGTTTAATTCGCACCCTCAGTGCAAAAAAGACGTAAGTCGAAAATGACGACTTTTCAGTACGGCGAAAAAACTGAACTTTTAGGTATATTTACTTTATTTTCAAACGTAGAACAATAATTCTTATATCAAAAAAAGAAGAAAAAATTGTTGCAATGCGTGTTATATTCCAGTTAGTTCTAATGTTTATAGTTCATTTGGAATTGTAAAAATAAATTATTACGCTATTTTTCGTTACGGAAATAAATAGCGGATTCTAAGTATCAAAACTTAGGCCAGTCTTTGCCAAAAAAGTCAAATGTACTTCAAAAAGTATGTGATATTAAAGCAGTTATGAACTCGTAAATAGACACAATTGTGCTAGTATAAGTAAGATTACTGCCTTATTCCCTTTATTAAAATTATGTTTGAAGTGCATAAGTATCACTTACTCCATTTTTCAATTTGGGGACTAGTTAAGGTAACTGAAGTAAACAGTAATAATTACTTCTTCCATTATATGTTTATGTAAAGCTAGCCGCATATTAACACATATTACTTTGAGTTATTATTTATGACTGTAAGGAAAAAAGTTGTTTTTTTATTTTGTGTTCCCTATTTATTAATACTGGAAAAATATTATTATAGTTTTGGTTATTATTAAAGTTCGTACTATCAACAATAAAATTGCACAGTAATACTTCAAATATGTGGAGTTTCGGTGAAGATCACTACCACATGATTTTTTTTTCAATTCTTAAAAAAATAACAGATAAATTGATACGAATTATTGTAACAATTAATGAAATAAGTTTTACACGGCTTCGTACAGCAAAATATTATGTTCTATCAATAATAAAATTAAAATAACAAGCAAAAGTTATTTACAAATTGAGGTACTTTACACACATCAACTTTGTCTGAGTGTACGTACATACCTCTTGCCGAATCCTTCACAGAACTCCTAGTATAACATCAGGTGTATAATGTGATATGGCTGGGGTTTTTAGATGTAAGTATATTAATATATTAGACAATGATACCTAATAGACGCCTTTGAAAGTAGCATGTAAAATTAATATTTGTAGGTGAGTTAATAACTTTCTCCAAATACACATTTTGGTTATTACTTAAGTAATTATTAATGCTAGGCGTCCCGAGTGATGGCAATACTCTTCTACTATTATTTAACAAGAGGAGGGCGCCAGCTACCACGCGTTTTGCCCGTTCTGAATTACATCTATGGTATATCTTTAAAAAATAGAAATAAAATTACACGTTAGTAACAGGCATTCATCCCCCTAGCGTTTCTCCCGTTTCTGTGCGGGGTCCCCTTTGACCATAATCCAGGATTTGGCGAGTCTGGTTATTACAGTGAAACGAATGCCGTCAGACTTTTCTAACCCTTAGAAGGAAACTAGACAGGTTGGATCATGGTTACACATTCAGATCTATCTGATCTAAAGTCAGAAACTATCGGAATGTTCAGGTGTCCTCGTGGTGTTTTCTCAAGCCTATGCCGAGCTAATGGCACAAATCCACTCATATATTTTTCAAAAAATCCAAAAGGAGGAGGAAGTTGGCCCGGAGTCGAACCAAGGACCTCATGTATGTGAGGCACGGTCCTTACAAATAACACCATCGTTAGTAACAGACATTAGTTTAATAACTCTAGTCTCTAGTATACTTATATAACAGGGGTTCCCCTAGTTTGAAACCAGACCATTGTTGTGACTGTCTAGCGCACTTACTTACTTACTACTTGTACCACTACTAGCCCGACATTAAAGGAAAACATCGCGAGGAAACTGCACATTGATTCTTTCAGAATGTGTTACTATGATCTTATTGTTTTAGTTCGCCTTTCCGATTGCAAAGATCGGAAGACAGTCGCTTCAATGTAATGATCAGACTAGATAAACCCAGATAAATCATTGTTTATGCGGACCCTGGGCTCCCCAAGAGCAGACGAGAAAATACTAGGTGGATTAGACAGTAAACACATTGTGTCTCAATCTCTTTTTAACTTTTAAACTAAATTTACTCTCCTCTTAACTTAAAAATCATTCTAGCCCTACTGTGCTGCGTCCGATTATACATTTTCAGATCATCATCCTAGCGATTATCCCGGTCACATCCTCGGCCATTGCCTCCAAGTCCAGGGACCACCTTCCTGCTCCTTCTACTCCACTTCACACGGTCTTCGGCATCCTGTGTGGTCAGGCCATTGACACGCATGTCGTCTTTCTCGACGTCAACCCAGCATTTACGGGCATGTCGAGACGTTTGTTTCCCATGCAACTGGCCGGTTTCCGTAAAACATGGCGCAGTTTATCAGCAATATCACGGAAATGAAGGCTACTCTGAATGCGCGAGTTCTTAACGCGGTCCTTCCGCGTCACTCCACACATCCAGCGCAGCATCTTCATCTCCGTGACTCGCAGCATCCGCTTGTTTTGCTCAAGTACAGACCCGTTTCACTGCCGTAAAAAAAGACAGGCCTAATAATGGTCCCTTCAGCTTAACCGGCATTTTGGGGCCGCAAATGACACCAGTCACTTCACGCCATTTTGCCGAGGCTGTTGCAATGCGGCCCTTGACGTCGTAATCGAAATCACCAGACGCGTGAAGTAAAGATCCCAAGTACTTAAACTAGTCCGTACGCTCAACCACGTCACCGTCTATGCATACGGATGGGGGATCTGTGTTGCAGGCCAGGTTCTCGAGTGCCACGTTCCACCTATTTGCACGTCTCACCAATCGTTCCCTGTCCGAATCCGCCAGCGCGATCTCATCAGCATACAGGAGCAGCCACGGGGGTTGCTCATGTGCGTCTATGATGCTAGTTGACAATTCATCCAATATCACGCTTAACCGGAAGGGACTAAGGACGGATCCTTGGAGGACTCTGACGGAGATGGGAAAGGGGTTGGTGTCACCAACAGCAGTCCTAACTAGAGAATCGGAATCGTGGTACATGTCTCGAATTACGTCAATATAATTTGCATGCACCCTCTTGGACCTCAGTGCCCACCTGATCATCATGCCAGAAACACAGTCGAAGGCCTTCTGCATGTCCAGGAACAGGAAATGCAGAAACGTGTTCTTCGTTCTGTATTTCTCCATAATCATCCTTAATGAAGGCAAAAACAGGGTCCATGATACCAAGACCAGGTCGAAACCCGTACTTAGAGCTCTTCGCCATCGGCAGTCGGTGCCGATGGAGTCCCTATCGAACCCTGGAAGACGATTGTTACTCGTGGTGTGGGTATCTTAAACGACCTTTATAACCGCACACTCTACACCGGGCAGGTCCCTTAATAGTGGAGGCGGAGTATCGTAACTCCAGTCTTCAAAGAAAAGGGATCGCTGCAAGAGTGCGGAAGCTATCGCGGTATAAAGTAATGTCCACACTATGAAGCTATTTGAGCGGAAAGTTGTCTCTCGGCTACGACAGGAGTGTACCGTCTCGGAGTGTCAGCACGGGTTTTGACCTGGTCTTGGTCCAATGGACCCTGTTTTTGCCTTAAAGATGATTATGGAGAAATACAGAACGTAGAACACGCCTCTGCATTTCGTGTTCATGGACATGCAGAAGGCCTTCGACTGTGTTCCTGGCATGATGATCAGGTGAGCACTGAAGTCCAAGAGGGTGCCTGAAAGTTATATTGACGTAATTCGAGACATGTACCACGATTCCGATTCTCTAGTTAGGACTGCTGGCAGCATACAGTGCTGATGATATCGCGCTGGCGGATTCGAACAAGGGACGATTGGTGAGGCGTGCAAATAGGTGGAACGTGGTACTCGAGAACCTGGCCTGCAAAACAGATCCCCCATCCGTATGGATGGGGGATTATGCATACGCATAGACGGTGACGTGGTCGAGCGTACGGACTTGTTTAAGTACTTGGGATCTTTACTTCACGCGTCTGGTGATATCGATGACGACGTCATGGCCCGCATTGCAGCAGCCTCGGCAAAATGGCGTGAGGTGACTGGTGTCATTTGCGACCCCAAAATGCCGGTTAAGCTGAAGGGGTAAGTCTATAAGACCATTGTTAGGCCTGTCCTTTTGTACGGCAGTGAAACATGCCCTGTACCTACTTGAGCAAAACAAGTGGATGCTGCGAGTCACGGAGATGAATATGCTGCGCTGGATGTGTGGAGTGACCCACTCCCCACATCCAGCGCGCCCCCTGCATCGACGTATTCACACTTATGTACCTGATGGCTACCCCCGCGCCGCTGTATCAAATCTTACGTCTCGGTGCAATGAAAATATTCTAGTGGAAGAAAGAAGTAATTGTTCTTATTGTGATTTATTTTAACTTCGTAAGAAGTAAACAGTCATATTGCTGTTCTTATTTTTTAAGTTTATTTTTAAAAAAAACGCAATAAAGTCATAATATTGGTTACTTTTTATTTTCTACATAAAATTTTAGGGAAAAAGGTAATATTAAGTAATACGTCATATTTTTCAATGTGTTCTTTGCGTTATATCACATAAGCTATTTTTCCTTAAGAAAAAAAGTGATGGAATAAAAAGTCTCAAAACTCATTTTCTTGTATTAATTCGTCAATTTTAACAAGAAAAATATGAAAAAAATTGAGCATATGTGTCTTTGAACGTACTTTTTAAATATGATAAAATCGATGATTCGACGTAACCTCACTTACGTCTTTTTTGCACTGGGGGTGCGAATTTTAGGGGGTGTACCGGACAGGGATCTGAAATGGCGGCATAACGGTTAGACCCAAAATTATTGTCTCCTACAAAAAATATTGTACCTACATAAAAACACAAGCTTCCTTTAAACCTTTACAGATCGAAGCTTACCGTCTTCTACAAAATATAAGGAGATCGCTATTCGAGTGTCAGTGTGGAACGACTTTAAACGTTGGCATCTTTGGAAGGCTCCCTTCACAATAAAGTAAGAGATGTGTTACTCTCTGCACATTTTTCCGGTTTATGATGAGGAACGGCAATGCGGTATACGAGTAGGTAATATTTTTTTTCGGATAAATGTCTTTATTTAAGACTTATGTGGGTACATACTTAAGTTTTAGACTTTGGACTGTAAATGACAGTTGGATGTGTGTCGATTTAGCGTAATGAATTAGGTCATTTATATACAAATGTAAAGTTTGATATGTTTTCATTTTGAGATTTTGAGTTCAATTAGGGATATGTCATTTGCGTTTCGTTTATCAAATAGTTAGAAAAAGTTTTTTGTGAGTATCATAGCTGGTAAAGTTACGCACGAATTAATTTAGCTGTCTTTGTCTTTATAACCCAATTGGAATGGTTTTTCAAATATGTCCGAAAAAGACCCGATTACAATAAAATTTCGCTCGAGACCCGTTGAAAGTTGTATCTTGTATATTTACGCGGAGGCATAAAATGCCTACATCATACTTACGAATAATTCATAAACAATTATGCGATATAATTGAATACAACTCCGTAGCCATGAAACAAATATGTAACTAAATTTCAAAACTGGCCTGAACCCATTGAATGCAGCCGTAAAAATAAAATATCTCCAATATCAAGATATCATTTTAAGGAAGTTCTTTGAAAACAACGATGCCTTCTGAGTAATTCTGGCAACATCTGACATCTACGGCACTGGGCGTGTTGCCAGAAAGTGACGTAAGATTTTAAAGTGTTGACTGATATGGAACTGTTTTGCTATGCCTCCATAAAATATTTAAATTAATGTTATTTGAAAAGAACAGTATGGCCGCGAAAAAATATTTAAACTTGCGACAAGAAATAACGCATGTTAGGCACAGTAATGAATTTATCAGAACAACAACAAATTCGAATAAATTGGTTATAAGAAACCTGCACAAAATTTTAAGTTTAAGTTAACATCAAAATAATGTACTGGCGTTTGACAAAAGATTGAGATTCGATGAATTTCAGCCTATTTTCAGCAGAATCATTTTGTTTCAAATAAACAAGTTTTAGATACCTATCAAAAATGTTGTGAGAATGTCAATAATCCGGTCAAATTAGACCAAAAAATAAGAGTAAAGTTACATAAATTCCCACCTAGCTGAAAATCGGTAAGATTGTTTAAAATATCATTAAAAACAAAATTTGAAAGTTCCCCATCTTTCCCCTGTAAGGAAATAAAAATATTCAAGGTCAAAGGTCCAAAAAAAGAGTTTTTCGCGATTTTCAGCAAAACGGTAAGTTTTATCATAAAAATACCTCAGACAAAATTGTAGATCATAAAATCATCTACAAAAAATGTATTAATACTTTTTTTTCTACGAGCCACCGTTTTTGAGATATAACGATTCTAAAAGTTGCAAAAGTTGTAATCGTCTTAATATCCACACGTTTCCGCGCCACCTATGAGGTAGTGTACTCAGCGCGTTTTTTAACGTGGTTTCCCCAGTAGACCTATTCCACCGGTTAGTTTTGATCCTGTTTAATTTGAAACTATTGAAAAATGGATATTCGCAGAGATTGAAAAGATAAAAGCAATTTAAGTTAAAAAATAAAGTAGAGAAATTTAATCGTCCGAGTCGTAACTTTCAAATTCTTCTTCTTGATCTTCTTGTTCTTGTTCGTCTTGTTCTTGTTCGTCTTGTTCTTGTTCTTCTCGTTCTTGTTCTTCTTGTTCTTGTTCTTCTTCTTCATCTTCATCCTGAGTGCATGAAAACTGCGTTAATAGCGATGTATCGCATGTTGCCTCGTTGGAATCAAACGGATCCTCTACTGTTGGTGATTCAATATTAGAGCACAACTGGCCTTGACAATGTGTGCATGCCGGAGAACAAAACAGTCCGACTTTTTTGCAACCACATTTAGCACTGCATCCTATTTTGCATTTGCAAAAAATCGAGTTCAGCAGTTTTTCCGGCGCAGGTGGAAGTAAAGTGTGCACTGGTTCTAATAAATTGTTGACCAACTTCCAACCCCACTCTGTAGGGTCTAGCTGATAACCAAGCCACACTTGAACTTGGTAATATACCCTAAAAAGATGTTGATGAGCAGCAACTGAGGTTGGAGGAAGACAAGCTAATTGTACTTGTTTTTTACTTTTGGTGTTTTTAACGAAACATGCATATCTATATTTATCTAAGCAGGTAGTTTTTTTAGGAGCTCCGTACATAGAAAGAAGAAAGCGAATGCCGTTAGTAATAATTTCTTGTCGAGTAGATTTACTATTTTTAAAAACTTCAGCACATTCAATTAAATTTTGTTTTTGTTTGCGCTGAGTACACTACCTCATAGGTGGCGAGGAAACGTGTGCATATTAAGACGATTACAACTTTTGCAACTTTTAGAATCGTTATATCTCAAAAACGGTGGCTCGTAGAAAAAAAAGTATTAATACATTTTTTGTAGATAATTTTATGATCTACAATTTTGTCTGAGGTATTTTTATGATAAAACTTACCGTTTTGCTGAAAATCGCGAAAAACTCTTTTTGTGGACCTTTGACCTTGAATATTTTTTTTTCCTTACAGGGGAAAGATGGGGAACTTTCAAATTTTGTTTTTAATGATATTTTAAACAATCTTACCGATTTTCAGCTAGGTGGGAATTTATGTAACTTCGAATGTCTAAATTGACCGGACTACAAATCTCACAACATTTTTGTAGGGATCTAAAATCAGCTGCCACGGTTAAATTAAATCTATTGTCACAATTAAAGGTACTATTGAATGAATGAATGAATTTATTTATTTCAACCAACAAGGATCATCCATAATTCAAGTTAAAAAAACATTACTATAAATTGAATAAAATGAAACAAATCTTTGAACTACGGTGACATTTAAAAATCAAATTTTATCAAATTTTACATTAAATTAACAAACACAGAAAATAAAAAAAATTAAATAATCAAAGTCAAAGTCAAAATTAAAGTAATACAATTATTTCCAAAATATATATTCATATATTTATAAATAATAAATTCATAGTAACTTAATTCTAATAATCTATTTATTAGTCAGTACGTGAACCATAGAACAATGGTCAAACCTACGCGAGAACATGCACTATTGGATCTTAAGATACAGGAATATCCTAGTTTAAGTGCCATTGGACCTGTATTACTTTCTGATAAAATACAATTACCATGTAAAAAATAATAATAAATTAATTAAAATAAAATGATAAAGAATTTTACTTCTCCACGCCGTTTTCTCGTATCTTAAGTTTAACTAATTACACTGCACATTAGCGCATCTCAGTGCACACGGATGCAATCCTTACTCCCTAATTGGTGCATCCACATACCCAAAAACATTACTTTTGTTTTACTACTTTCCCAACTAATATAATTTGTGTACTCTTAATTCAATAAAAAAAATTGTTTATAAAATGACTTGTTGATATGTTTATTGAAAATCTTTTATAGTAAACCCATCGTTTAGGGAAATATCCCACACCTTACAGAAAACCACAGTAGCATTTACTGTTGTGCTGTTTTAGCTGGTTGGTTAGGTTATCTGGCCTCACCCACCAGCTTTTTAATTCACTTTCAAATCCTGATTAAAAAGCAGTCTAGCTCGTTTTCCTGCCTTATACATAAAAAAATATATATTTTCTAACACGAGTCTCTTTTATGTATCTTTATGGTATGTTAATTTTCTTTCCATTTACCTGATCCGAAGCCGTTAAAAGCATTTCAGAGAATTGAGTATTTGCCGTACAAAGTCGCCCTTTTATTTCATTCAGAATTTCATTAATCAGGCTTCCAATGATACTCTACTGAAAGTCTTAAAACGTAGTAACTGCTGAATCGCTAAAACTTTTCATAATAAATGTATAAGTGAGTACTAATCTCTTTGCCCCAGTCAGGAAAACGTTTATTTTCCTGAAGCTAATTTATTAAACGTAATTTCTGCTTTTTATCTCCCGAAAACAGCTTCCATTACCCCTTTCGTACTTTTCTTTTTATTATTATTTTAATGAAATATTTGCTGCGTCGGTTTCTGTATAAAAATATCTAATGCTCTTTTTTACTTCCGGAGAAACTATTACACAATAAAAAATGTTATTTTTATAATCTTGTTCTAAGCAACCAAAATGGTATTGCTTACTTACTTTAGTAGAAAAGAGTTTGACATTCATTTCACAATATGTAGTGTTTTAATGCAACGCATATTATAAGAACCTTTAACCTAACAATAAGTTACAAGCACTGTGAACATAAACAGTTAGTTTCAATATAATACCACTTTATACAAAGAACGACATGCAGGATATTCCTATGCAATCTAATGCAATTAATGGCTAAGTTAACATGACAACAATAAGCTTTTGTTACAGTGGTGTTCAGCAAAGTGGAACAGTAAACTTGACAGCTTCGTAGCTCTCTCAGAAATTACTGATTCCTCGAAATGTCTACATTAACCTCAGAGTTTGATTTAGAAACTATTTTATGACTGGACTCTATTTGAGTTGAGTGATTTATTTAATGGCACTTAATGATATCAAAACGCTGGACTGCTCGTAAAAATTACAATTTAAAACATCTGGGGCCACTTCTTTTTATAACACGCAGGTTTTATTTCGTTCTAAGCAGCCGACGTAAAAATCAGTTGAAACTTAAATTGCTATTTGTAATCCTCATGTCTTTCCAATGCAGGAGAGGCAGTTTTGTCATTGTTTATTTAGACATAATGAAGGGAATTTAGTACAAAATGCGTTTTTAAAACAATTTGTCCATAACAATATTTAAAAAAAAGAAAAGTTATATATAAATAAATTATTTTTATTTTGAAAAAAAAAATGTTCAATTGTTTTTTGAAATTTAACTTTCAAATTTTACATTCGTATTAAACAGTCTCACTCCTCGTAAAAAACAGTGGCAAGTGAGCAACCCAGAACAACGTCAACATATTTCATTATAAAATCTTAACAAAAGCTTTAAACGGAACAGAAGTGGAACCAACAAAAATAGATATCAATTTTCGCTTTTCCCTTATAAAGAAAACGTTGTTTCCCTTGGAGGGGTCGTTAAATTATACGCAACATTTAATCTCGTGAACACTCTTGCAAAAGCGAAAATATTCACCACTTATCCTGTGACCCTTGTTTAACTTTCCTCTTTGTATTAGATGACGGCTCATGAATTTGTTTGGACATATCTCTTAACTCAAACGGCCACTTATAAGTTTGACTTTTTTTATGAAACGCCTCTGATGATGTTTGAATTGGTCATTTTGATTTAAATAGGTATATTGTCTTTGGCTCTTCATTTTTTTTTTGGTGATATTTATACATCAAAACCTAAATAAACATATAATATGCATAAAACAAAATTTAGTAATACTCATAGATCTTTTTCTCTTTAATTTATTGTAGAGAGAAACCTTTAAAAAGTGTTTGTAGACAAATTTCAATAAATGGCAAAACATAGGTATTACTTTTTCTACAAAATCAACTCATCAACATATTATGTACCTAACATAACAACGGGACTAAACGCGATATTATTATGTTAAATTATTATGTTATATTATTATGTTGTTATGTTAAATAATTGTAATGCAACGCGAAAGTTTAAAGTTATATATATTATGTACCTATTCATGAAAATGTTCATTAATACGAATAGGTAATTTGTTAAGCACGAGCCAACTCGGTCCGCAATTGATAGAACAATAGCTCAAATGGAATAGTTGACAAAACGTTCTCTTCGAAACTGCTGGGCTAGTCCCGCCGATACGACGACGATTTAAGCCGAATAATCGATTCGGATTCGCAACCAGGTCAAATCGTTAGTGACATCATTACTATTTTATTTCTGACTTTTTGTTATAGTAATACTAGCGGCTGCCAGCGACTCAGTCCGCGTCAATTTTGGTTTCCGCACACAAAGCGTATAAGTACAATAGCTTAAAGCCTCTCTCGACTAATGAACTATCCAACACTGCATTTTTTGAGTGTTTTCATCACATTTGAATGGAGGATTTATTGGTTTGATTTCCGAGGACTAGAAATAGCTATAAGCCTCGAATGAATTTAAGCTTCTTGCTTATACATACTATGAATGTATAGATGTAAGAATTCAATGTTGTGCCAACCAATAAATTTGAAAAAATACATTCAAACACTAACTATGATTCTGTCTGCTGGATGATTTGTATTCCGTCAAATTTAATCTTACAAAAAATACATAAAAAAATACTACAACATTTATTTACCAATTAAAAATATAGTATAGTAAAATGGTTTTGGTTGTATTTTGCTTGTTGTGGGTGTGTGCCAAATTGGTAAGGCTATCCTTGAGAGTGAATGTCAACAGTCACAGAAAAACATAAGTATAACTCCCTAAATTAGAAGCAACAATCAATGATGGAGCCGGGTATATTTCTATACCAATAACATAAAGAAAATATAAGATCTTTTGTTAATTTGGATTGAGGAGACTCGACAATAATAAAAACTTTCACCAAAAGATAACTTAATTTTTAATAATTAAAATAGCCTTGCTTTTGTGTATTAAAATTTTCAATTAAATATATCGGTTGGCGGTTGGCTAATAGAAATCATTGTTGTATTTTGATATTGTACGTGTAGAAACTGCCTTACGTTGCAAAGCATCTATATTTTAAAATAATATTTTTATTTATGTAGCATTATAGAAAAATTTGTTTTCCGATAAGATTTTTAAATTATATAGCCACCTTTTGAGAGGCACATTTATTATTTTCTTGTTCTAAGTTAATTTTCGAAGTTGACTTTTTCACTAAGATTGCTGTAAGTTATGAACTCTATTAAATATTTTCCATCTTGCCATGCCTCTTTCAAACTAATTTTCTCCTGCATTAATTAATGCTTTTTATGAGCTTTCTGTCTTTATTAATAGCTTATCTATGAACTATGTCATATTTTTCTTATGTAGAAATATTTTTATCCTCGCTTTGTTATTTAAGGTTAAAAGGTTAAATATATAATTTTAAAATGGCATTTTTTAGTGCAGCGTTAGTAGTGCTTCACTTACTTGACTTAATGTCATATGGCCTCCAGGTAGGGCAGATGCCAGGGCTTCTACAGTGCTTCGCCATCGCGTTCTGTCTTGGGCAGTTTGCTTCGCCTCGGACCACGTCAGCCCGATCGCCTTTAGCTCCGCTGCTACCAAAAGCCTCTAAGTGTGCTTAGGTCGGCCGCGTTTCCTTTTTCCTTGAGGTGTCTATTCGAGGGCCTTGGAATGTGGTCGGATGCGCTTCTTAGTTTGTGACCCATCTAAAACCACTTGCGACGTTATACTAAATTATGAAAAAAGTTGCTACATTTGCATTACTAATCACGACAATTTTTCTTTGCTTGTACGATTAGAATTTCCCACCATCCATTGTGTTTATTTCAGTTAACCCTTCATGCGGCGCTCCATTCATTCCATTACCGCTCCTTGCCCAGCCCGGGGCTTAATAGCTGCGAGAGACATGCGTGTAATTGTGCCTTGCTCTGAGCAACCAGATCCTTATTTGCTTGCTGGCTTTTTAGGGTTAGCTGTCAACTCTTTTAGGACTCCGTCAACTTTGTCATGAATAAAGTATCTAATACCTACTATCTGTATTGCTAGTTTGTATAAAATATTTTCTCTATGAGTAATTCTGGAAATAACTCACCAGAAACAATTAAAAAAAATCTATAATATTAATGTAATAAAGCTGAAGAGTTTGTTTGTTTGAACGCGCTAATTTCGGGAACTACTGTTTCGAATTAATTGTTTTTTTTTTAACTTATATGAATAAGTCGTGGCAACCAAATTCAAGAGAGAACATTTTAAACCATACGACTTTTAGTAAGATTTTACGAATAAGTGCCAAATCTGTAACGCTGCATTAACTAACAGCATGTACACGTACAAAAAATTATCAGCTTATTAAAACCAAACATTAAAAGTATTGAAACGCGCCATCTAGTAGCATGTTTTGGTATTACATTTCTAACTGAATTCAGACGCCCCATTGTATCCTGAAATAAAGTCAACGAATTTGGTTGTTCTGTTTCCAGATAGAGGGCGCTTCGGGTTTCATAATTTACTTTTCCTTCTTTCAGTTAGATAGCGTTACTTGGTTTGTAATTTAATGAAATACCAGAACTAATACGCCTCGATGGTCTGGTCGTCTGGTGGTTAAAGTTCCGGGCCGTGGTCTCGAAGTCCTGTATTCGATTCCTGAGTCAGGCAAAATTTGTGTAAATTTTTCTGAACACACCCCGGGTTTGTGATCTAGAACCCGCATTTGGCAGCGTGGTAATTACGCCAAAACCCATCTTTGTAAAGAAAACATGATTTCAAATCATGGAGGCCTTTGCCCTGCAGTAGGACATCAATAGGCTGTTATTTTTTACCAAAATTAAAATTGGTTTCCTTGGTCAGGTAGATACGATTGTTTCAGATTATTTTACGTTCTGGTGACGAATCTGCTTAAATTGTATAAATAAGCTTTTTTATTTTTGTTATGATAAAATGACAGATGTATCTCTTAATATGTTTACCTACTAACTATAGCGAGGTTATTGTCAACTTGACTGTTAGTGGGATCCAAATCCACGACCACAACGTAAAGGTGCATTAACAAACAAATCCTTCACGTTCGACATTAAATCTTTTAAAGGAACCTGCTCGAAGTACCGGACTTTCTTAAAGTGCACTAAACGAAAGCACAGCAACTTCAATCAAACTTCCTTCATCCCTGCATTAAAATAAAAACTTTTATAATCACCGGATTAATTCAGCTCCATAAGTAAAGTAGTGGTCGTAAAACGACGAGTATTTCGTCATAAAAGTGTACGTTAATTTTTCTCATTTTTGAAATGACCATAAAGTGTTTTATTCACCACTCCGAAATAAAAAGGAATACGTATACTTAACAACTTAAAACTTCAAAAGTATCCTTAAAAAGCATTTTTACCTTATAGCAATTTTTCTTTAAAATATCGGGTTAAAATATAATTAACATTTTACTTGTCCATACTATACCTACGAGTATACCGTATAATACTATTACCTACTTTTAACTGGCAAACTGACATAATCGCGGTATATTCTTCAACTACATATTTACAGGAAAACCCGGATTATATCCGTTTAAAAGTAGTTTTATTTCGTGAGTAACAGTCGCGTAAACTTAAGAAAACATTATGGCAAACTGTCCTCAATCAGTACAGTAGGTAATTTAATAAATTAACTTATGCTTAAGAAGTAATAAAACAATTCCTTGGTTTAATGCTTGGGAACGAATAGATATATATTCTTCAATATTTTCTATTTACAAATGCCGATGTACATTGTACATTACACAAAAATCTGCTTCTAAGGGAATTTGAAACCGCGTCTCTTGGTTTTGTAGCCCAGGTCCTTGACCACTAGACCAACGGGCCAGTCAGATTAGAAAGCTTTCTTATTTATCCAAAGCTATTGCTACAATTACCTTACTCGTAAACTAGTTACAACTATTGACTATGTTTGGATACTATCCTAGCCCATTTGTACCTCAAATCTATGTAGCTGACACTTTTATTGATTCGAGGGCACTACAAACATTTACCATTAGCAATCTTCCGCAGAATATTGCCTGGATACTCGGTAAGTAGGATGGTTTTACTAGATTTCTTAACAAGATTCCAATTCCGATTTCTACGTAAGATATTTACTGAAGTATTATCAAATATTTATTATTATACCTACATATTTTTGTGTGTGTGATTTTTACTCCATATTGTTTTGTTCATGATGTAATTATACACAGATTTAAATTTTTTACTAAAAATTAGATAGCTGAAAAGTTTGTTTGTTTGTTTGAACGAGCTAAAGTCAGGACCTACTGATTCGAGTTTTGAAATTATTTGTCGAGGAAACTTTAAGCTATAGTATAACACTAGCCTTCCGTCGCGGTTTCACCCTTCACCCCATCTTTTTTCAAATACCCACCCCCCCTTCTTTCCACATTTCCAGCATCAAAATTACCTTATGTTCACCGGGGAGAGTTTAGCTGTCAGTCGGTAAATAAATTGGTAAACAATAAACTGAAAGTATAATTTATTCCGTTGAATTTTTCATACAAAACACAGTTCCAAAAGTTGAATGAACACCTTTTGCTCTTCCCCAGCGCGAACGTCCCTTATTTGGAAGTCGACTACTGGTAGTCTGTTAGGAAATGGACTTTGGATCACAATATCTGTGTAGGACCAGCTACCTCTCGGAGATTTGTTCTGAAAAATAAGGTTAACAATGTTAAATTCTATATGGGAGATGTAACTCGGGCCCTGCAAAGATTTTGAATTTACTTTTACGGAGTTTTTTTATTTGCTTTTCTTTATTATAATAAATTAAGTTACGCTTCTTTCAAACTATTTATACGTTATCTGATAAAAAATATGTACTAGGCTTTACAATAGCTTTCGAAAATTTTTCTGGAAGTTTAAAAGTGGGGTTTTTAAAAATATTTCAAAAAAAAACTTACTGTACAAAAATGAGCATCTTCCACAATGTCGTATTTCAATGGACTTGACACTGTGTGATAACTGATTGGTATGTCGTTCCAACCGTTCATGCGGAGTCCAGAATAGTCATTCTCATTTATATGTGAGTTTTTGCAGTGATATCTTATTTTCTGGAATACGCCTCTTGACTTTTTTTGAAGCCATTCTATTTGACTTGGTTCTAGCTGAAAAGGATTAGAATGACTTTATTACTACAAAGCATACAAAGTCCCTTTCTACTGTCTGACATCGTTTAAACAATATATTCAATTCTGTAAGTTCAAAGAGTTAACATTTTATTTAACCAATAGGTAGTTGTTATGCCCGATATCCAAACTATCGTGGTTTTTCGAACATAGATTTAAGCCTTTAGATATGCCCTCGCCATATATGGACCCAATCTGACACAGGGCATGTAATGTGAAGCGATTGTCGCTTTCAATTGAAACCAACGTACGCCATGTCAATCAAAATGGTGCCACAGTTGTCTGGTGCCACTAGTGCGGAGCATAAGATTCGAAAGTCGCCGTATTGGCCGATTGTTTTTCGGTAAATGATTTGAACTAGGACGGAAATGAAAAAATAACTTAATGTAATATTCTATTAAAGGGTAATACTTACACCATAGAAATCGTTCAAGTTAAATTGTTCTTTCTCGCTGAACCAAAAAGCTTCTTTTGTGTTTGTATAGCTTAATGCAATTTTGTCAAGATTTACGGACTTCGTTTTGTTAACTCTGATACAAGTCTGTTTAGTTGTCCTTTGACAATCCACTTGAAATCTATCGACGCCAGGTTTCACCCAAAGCCCCTCTTCCAGGAAATATGTGAACAAAACATTTCGTTATAAAGCTGAGTAATAAATATAAAGTATCAGCCTATTAATGTCCCACTGAAAGGCAAAGGCCTCCATCATTTGAAATCATGTTTTTGTTACAAAGATGGGTTTGGCTTAATCATCACGCTTGCCAAATAATAAATAAATAAATAAATAAATATTTCACAACATCACATACATTGATCTGACCCCGTGTTAAGTAGCTTAAGCACTTGTGTTACAGACATCAGAATCAACAGTGGTATTACAAATATACTTAAATAGATACATATGCGGGTTGATGATCACAAAACTAGGCTGTGTTCGGAAAAACTGACACAAATTTTGCCCATCCTGAGGAATGAACTCAGCACCTCGAAACTACGCTCTGGTACTTAAATCACTAGACTTCAAGGTGTAAAGCTGAGAAGCCAGGGAAAAAAAAAATGTATGGCAAGTCGACATTCGTTTAAAATTAAGATTCTGAGTCGACATTCGTTTTAAATTAAGATTCTGACCTTACTTGAGGAACACAAGGCATTATCTCCGTCTAAGGACATCAAATCTTCACAAGCTATACCGATAAATTGCCTTAAATACTTTAATCCTTAAGTGAAATCATTCTTACCATCAAATTGTTCAGCGTTCACTTCGACGTTGCAAATAAAAGGAGAAGGATTCCCGAGAGTGCCATTCTTTGCAGCTTTGATTATTCCTTCAGCTCCAAATTCTTTTGATTCTAATTCTGAGTGAAAAATAAAACGATAATCAGGTTTAATACCTTTTGAGTATGCAATGCTATAAGATTCGTTGTCAAAAAAGTCTTAAATCATTTTTTATTCGTAGATATGAGAAAAAAATGTCCCTAATTATTATTTTTTGTTTTAATCTGCTTGATTTGTACTTGATATTTGTATTTGATTCCTATTTCTTTTTTTTAACATAGAAACGAAAAAATATCTCGTCTCTATTACCGGGCGGAACTTTAACAATTAGCACTACCAGACGCGTCTGATACTAAATACAAGTTAGATTACTGAATACAAATATTTTTATAAAAACCTTCATCTTCTGGCGGCAAGCAGCTAGTCATACAAGTCCCTGGCACTCCTCGGCTTCCAGAGTAACCCTGAAAGACGATATAATAAATCACTACATAGGATGAAACAAGGTAGCTTTCTTCATCTATCCCTATGTTTGTCAAAAATTTAAAACTACGCAACCGTTTTCATGCGATTCATTTAATCGGATAGAGTGATTCAAGTGGGAGGTTTATGTATATATAATACGTGCATAATACATACCCATTTATTATGAGAGAAACACAGATAATTTTACACTCGCAAAGCCGAGGCGGGTAGATAGTTATTTATAGTAGTATCTTATACTAATAAGACATAGTGATCTGAATACCATCTAACCAAAAAAAAATTTTAAACATGTCAATTTTGAACTTTATAGGATTCATACATAGTTACTCGTACTTCCCAAAACGGAATGATTCTGTTTTAATCTGTTGAAAATACAATGAAAATTCTAATACTACTTCTTTGTTATTTTTATTATACATTCGTGTGATTATCTTAAAAGTGGTTAGTTGCACTTAATGGAGCACTCTTTTTATCATCCTAGTTGTGATTTTCTTAATAAATGCGAAAGAAACAATCTTCATACTTACTCGTTCACCCTTTACACCTTGAAGTCCCGGCATTCCCGGGTCCCCCTTTATGCCCTGTAAAGTATTTATGTCTCATTAACTAACGCAAAGTTAACGCAAGAGAAGCAAAGTGTGCATAGTAGCATTTATTAATTTAATAAGCAAAAAAGAATTTCAATTGTTTTCAAACGAGTAAGTCGTAAACTTACTTTAGGGCCAGCAATGCTCGGAAAGTCTGATCCCTTCTGTAACAAAGTTCTTAGTTTATTAATGGTATTCAAATCAAAAATAACAGGATCAAAAGTTAACAGCTGATAGGAGTGCCTAGAAGAAGGATAAGGGCAGGCAAAATCTATACAAATATTATAAAGAGGAAAGGTTTGATTTTTTGTTTGTTTGTTTGTTTGTATGAATTGAATAGGCTCCGAAACTACTTGGCAGATTTGAAAAATTCTTTCACTGTTGGAAAGCTACATTCACCCAGAGTAACATAGGCTATATTTTACCCCGGTACGCGAAGTAGTTCCCCCGGGACGCGGGTGAAACCGCGTGACGGGCCGCGAGTAAGAAATAAGCATACTCACTCAAAAAAAAAATATACCAGCATTTAAATGCAAACGGAGGGTTTAAACATTTATTAGCAACCAAAAGTATAATCAAGTGAAATCCTGCAATTGCAACATCTAAATAGGACACGAAATATGTTATTATACCTACTCTACTTGCAGCCTTCAAGGATATTTCTCTTTAACTATTACTTACCAAATTCAGTGTACACCTATCTGAAATTAAAGTCTAAATTAAAACTAATGTTTAAATCGAAGGCGGGGTTGATCTCAGAATCAAAAGTAGGTCTTCAAGGATATCAATTAATTTTATAGGATCCATAGAAAAAGTAATAAGCTCTTAGATATAATTTTGATCCAGAATTGAGTGAAGTGACAAGTAACAAATGATATTCTTCCACTTGCCTAGACTTGTTTCGAATGTTCTAGCACCGTCAGAAATTTTCTGGAAAAGATATTAAAAGAAAGTTAAAAAAAATTCGACAACCTTTTCTTTTGCTTTTGGGTTTAATTTTGTATTGATTTATAATTACCAATGTAGATGACGGGAAGTCGGTACTACTCGACAAACCTGAAAGTAGAGAAAATAATATTATTGTAAGTACTGTCTTTCCGTGACTGTTTTATTATAAACTAGCTGACACGACAGACTACGTCCTGTCAAAAAAAAAATGTAAACTGGCAGGGTTTTCCCGGCAATTATTCATTTTTTTTCTCGCCGTAAGAACCATCCTTGGACTTCAACGAACATTTAATAAAAAGAATAGGCCAAATTGTTCCAGGCGTTGTTAAGTTATGCGCTAACCAACACATTGCGATTCATTTTTATATTATAGATGATACACACAAGCTATAACCTGTGAATATGGATTGTTGTATAGATTGACAGACGAAACTCCGCCAGACGAAATTATACACCAAAAAAAAAAAAAATTTTATAACACTATATTGGTTTAAATATATTGAACTAAAATTTTAAATATGTAATATAATAATTTTTTGTAACTTTGCTATAACTAAACTGCATGCTAACTTTAACACTGTATGTAAAATGTGTAACTTTATAATAATAATAAAAAAAAAAAACCTACATATCAACAAGAACCAGCTAACAAAGGAAAAAAAAAAAAAAAAAAAAACAATTTTATGAGTTACACATTAAAATTTTTAAATTTTTATTTTTAGAGTAAGCGTAATAAAACTTAAAATAATAACTTATTATACTATAACTACTTTGAAATGTACGTCTCTTTGCGCGGAGAGATAATTATATTTTACCTAAATAAACAGAACAATAAAATAACTCAACATAAAAAAGGCACGGGCCAAAGAGCCTGTGGCAGTATTGTTTTTCATTAAAAAAAAAAAAAAAAAATTATACACCAACGTATAACTTTGTCTGGCGGTGTTGAGTACTTCAAAACCATTTTTCGCCACAACTCCTGGCAAATTGATAGCTTTACAAAGTATATACTCACCAAATCCTAGAAATATAGGAAATAACTGAAGTAACACTTCCATATCTCGTCAGTTTCAGACACAACTTTACACAAAACGAATTAACTGAACACTAAACACTTCATGGAAGAGATTACCTCATGTATCTAAATTAAGGATTATTAATACATATTGTGTTTTCCTCGTTGACATACTTATTTATTTTATTCATAGAATATCCGTATGTTTTTTAGTTAAGGAAGGAAGTTCAATAGATTTAACAAGCTAATGAGAGCAGTCTCAATTGATGAAAAATATATCTTTTTCAAAATCTTATTTTGATTTTGAAAATTAAGAAACTTTTTTCTAAAAATATATCAAGATGATATCTCTAAAGACATCACTCCATGTAGTTATAATACGATTGTGTTTCAAATGAAATGTATGAGAGACACAAAAACAATAAAGAAACGCATGTTTATTATCAATTCATATGGTATCATCAATATAAGAATAGTTATTACGCAAAACACAATTCCAATAACTCCATAAAAACAAATTGATTTATTCCTGGACGAATGTCTAGTATCTTAAAGTCTATAACTGGAAGTCTTCTAGGGTGCTTGCTTTTGATTGAAATATCTGTTGAACTCCATTCATTTTTCGGAGCAGTATCCTGAAAACAAAATAAAGTGTAGTAAACAAAAATAAAAAAAACACTGTATAATAAAACAAAGTAGATTTTTTTCTGTTTGTCCCTAATGTTCAAATCTTTAGAACTACGAAATAGATTGCGTGCGTGCATGAATTTTTTATCGAATAGATTGATTCAAGAGGAAGTTTATAAGTTTAAAATATAGGCATTGTACTCGTGCTAAGTCGAGGCGGGTCCCTAATCGTATTCATATTATAAATGTGAATGTTTGTTTGTTTGGATGTTTGTCCGTCAATCACGCTGAATCTACTGAACGGATTTTAATGAAACTTGGTATACAGGCTGGACTGACTAAGGTGGTAGGATACTAATTGCTTCCAGGGGACACACCAAAATCCACGCGGGCGGCCGCTAGTATCTATTAAAATAATAGTTGTTACGTAAGCGATTCGGCAAAAAGATCGGCTCTTGGCACTACGAACAGGTGGCATTTTCCCTAAGTACTTAAATAAACCGACAATCTGACATTAAACCTAAACATACCTTGCAATGATGAGTATCATCTTCGTAGCTGTAAGATTCAGGGCTTCTATTTGCGAACTGGTCAATGTGTATGTCGTTCCAACCAAGCATGTAGAGTGATGTTTCTGGGTCCTCCCCGATATACGAGTTCTTACAGTAATATCTTATTTTCTGGGTAACGCTGTTAGATTTGCTTTGAAGCCATTCTATTTGTTTTGGTGATATCTAAAAATTTCAATGTTTAATAATATTAATATTTATTTATTATCTACACTAATATTAGAAAGAGGAAAGATATTTGTATTTTTGTATGTAACGAATAACCTCAAAAACTACTGGACCGTTTTGAATAATTCTTTCACTGTTCGCTATCCCCACTGAACATAGGGTACTTTTGATCCAGGAAAAGTGGGGGGGTGAAACCGCGACGAAAGGCTAGTAAATCATAATCATAAGTGAACGTAGGAACGATTACATTTTCTCCAGAAAAAATCTTTATTTATATGCCCACGCCATACTTCGACCCGCACTGAAACAGACCCAGTAAAGTGAAGCGACAGTCGCTTTACTTCGCAAAAAAAAAGCTTTGTAACCATCGTGTATCACGGCAATTAAAATAATGCCACAGTTTTCTGGTGTCGGGGCAAATCTAACAATTAATCTATGTCAGAAACCACAGAGAGCGATGGTGGCCCAATGGTATGGACCGCGCCGCACATACGTGAGGTCTGTGGTTCGAATCCAGGCCCACACCTCTGGATTTTTCGGAATCTATGTGTGGATTTGTGCCATTAGCTCGGCGGTGAGGGAAAAACGTGAGGAAACCTGCTCATTCAGATAGTTTCTGACTTAAGTTCAGTTAGATCTGAATGAGTATCCATGGGTTACGAAAGTCTGATGGCAGTCGCTTCAATGTAATAACCACACTCGCCAAATCCTGGATCATGAACAAAGCGGACCCCGCATAGAAACGGGATGAACGCTAGGAAGAAGAAGAGAAACCAGGCGACAGACAGACAGACATGACGAAACTATAAGGGTTCCTAGTAGACTACAGAACCCTAAAAATCAACACTTACATTGTATAACTTCTGTAAATCTAGTCCTTTCTTGCTCAACCAAAAAGAAGTAGGGTTGCTGGTATAGTTAAATGCATGTTTTTCAATGAACGCGAGTTCTTTGAGAGAAGCAATCAGACAAGTTTTATTGCTCACGCATTTAACTTGAAACTTGTCCTCCGGTTTCACCCAAATGTTGCCTGAAAATAAATATATTGAATTGATTAATGTCCAACTACGAGTACTTAATGTCCAACTTATTAAACCGCGATATAAGCATATGTTAATATTTGTCTAAGTGTAGAATTTACATTTATTTTATGTTTTATACGAAACCAATATTCATAATGTCACCTAGTAGTTTTATGTACATTATGTTCAAAGAAAATCCATTTTGGATACAATGATTTAGGATACTGATTCAACGAATCAGTTTCTAAAAAATATTATGAAAATCGTCTGATTGTGGCAAGTAAACTGCTAGACACAGAAAAACATAAAATTATATAACATTCAACTGTTTGCTCTGGATACAAGCAAGGACATTACCTTCAAATGGTTTCCCATCAAACATGACATTGCAAGGAGCTGGCGATGGTCTTATTTCGCTACCCAGCCTTCCAGGGCCATCTAAAGGGATTTTTCCTGAAACAAATAAATAAATAAATAAGCTCGATGCTTGTACTGTGGATGCTAGGGAACGGAGAGACATACATAGTTAAATATATTTATGACTTGAGTTGACAAATGCCGAAGCCGAAGTTCATCACACAAAAATTTACTCCCAGCGGTATTCGAAACGTTGTTTCTTAAACCTGGTATGGTACTTCACTGCATTCTGTAGGTGAATTCGTTTAATAAACAACTTTTTTCTTTTACAGAGGGAGAAGAAGACAACGAGCAGATAGGTGACCTGGTGGTAAGTGCTTATGCCTGTTCCTTTTAACTCTAAACTATTTACCCCTGCCTTATTCATAACTATAGATACATAGTTTGTAAACATAGTTATTAATACACATTATGTACCTATTTAGCATATAACATATTATAAAGCAAGGGGGAAGTTGTAAAAGTATGATTCAATTAATCAGCCTATTGCCGTCCACGGCTGAATGTAGGCCTCCCCCCAAGTGCGCCAGCCATCCCGGTCCTGTGCGATCCGCATTCACACCATTCCATCCACCTTTCTTTGGTCGACCTCCCATCGTGCCGCAGGTCGTCCCAAATTCCCAAAAGTATGATTATTGTCAAACCACTTTTGATTGCGAAAATCAGTCAAAAGTGGTTTTGACCAACACCCTTAATTAAATAAGACTTTAAACTTTCGCGTTGCATTAGTCACAAATAATAATAAAACGGGACTATACGCGATATTATTATAGTTAAGTACTTACTGCTTGACGTTTCGGCTTAGTTAAACCTTAGTTAAAATCAGTTTTGACTGATTTTCGCAGTCAAAAGTGGTTTTGACCGGCTATGAGTTCTGACTGTAACATACATACATACATATATAATTATAAGAAAATTTTTCACAACGTTTGTACTATAACGTACCAGAATGCGATGAAGCGGGGCAAATGTGTAGACATGTTCCATCACTGCCTGGAGGACCAGTAGGACCCATGCGTCCCTGAAATAATCGATGACTTGGATAGAAAAAAAACTTGGCGATTGAAAAGAGCAACTTCCGAGTGTCTTGCCGTTTCTTCTCGGAAGATGACTGCATTCCGAAGTCGGTAGTAGAGTCAATATGTAGTTTTTATAATTTTATCACGAACGATTCATAAGTACTTTCCAGAGACCTATTTGAATAAAGATTATCTTGATTTTGATTTTTACAACGTGAAATTGTTAATACAATCTTTGTTTTAATTATTCCACGACAGTGGCTCCATTGTAATGACCAGGCTGATCAATTCAGGATCATAGACGTAGCGTAACTTGGGTTCTGAGGCAAAAGGCAAGGATGCAAACTGGATAAGGGCTAGGATGATGATGGTGATGATGTTATTGTTGATTACACAAAACTCTAACTCGAAATTCAAGTTTCATTATGTATGAAACTATTGGATCATTGAAATAACCAAAGAAATAAATCTTAGCATGTCCATTTGTGGGAGTACACTCTTTTCTTGTAGGTGAGGAGATCGTATTGGTCCTTAAATATATCAAATGAGGAAGGTTTTAATAACTAAGCAACATACCCTATCACCTTTTGGTCCTTTGTACCCTGGCAATCCCTGGAAAAAGAAACAAGGTTATCAAAAGTGATGGTTTTATCCGTCTTGTATTTATGAAATAGTGGAATATTCAAATATTTTTATTACAAGACAAAAAGTTCAATGAGGTGCTTTTATGATTTTCCGTAGGGTCTTATTACTTAAGAGATTTTCCTTTAAAGGCAAACTGTCACTAGATCCCGAATCTTAGCTTAAATGGTCTATAGTAAGTTTTGAAATACTTACAGGTGCGCCATGTAAGCCTGTTGGGCCTGGTAGACCATCAAAACCACGATCACCCTGTATTTAAGGCAAGATTATTAAAAAAAACTATAAAAAAAATTAAAAATGCATATTGTTTTTCCAGACAATAAATACGTATTACTATACTTGCCTTAGGACCTTTGGGGCCGACAAAAGAATCCATGTTCTGAAAAAATACATGTTTATTTGCCTTAATGTATATAGGGTGTAACAAAATATACTGCAAATATTTTAAGGGCGAATTCTTTAGTGGCAATGTAATCAATATCTGATATTAAAAAGTCAAAATTAATACCTAAAAATTTTGCATTTTCTGCATTGGCCAATTTGCTATTTTCGTCCTGTAAGCTTAGCCCCCTCTCCACCACTTTGCTTTTGGGGCAGGACAAGTGTAGTAACTGTATTACACTGATAGGACACGACCAGCTGTCTTGCATATGGCAAATTTTGTACTTTTCCCAATTATTCACTCAATTTATTTTGTTGATTTTCTCGGAAACTAGCGTATTAACAAAAAAATTTTACTAGACAAATTTATTACATTTCCGCTAAGAAATTCGCCCTTAAAATATTTGCAGTATATTTTGTTACACCTTATATGTATCTTGAATGTAAACTTCACGCTTTACGTTACTAATTTAATCAATACTTACCAAGTCTATTGAACAGGCCCCTGTAAAGCAAAACAATTGTGAGATAATAAATGCAAACATGTTAATACTTTTCACACCTGGCGATAAATGATTTTCTTTGTTTGTGGTTGGTACCAACACCCATAAGTAACATTTGTGATAATTTCTTTGGTTTTGATACCACATCAGTCCTAATGATACTTTTCTTTATTATATATCCATAAGATTTTTTTTGAATAAACATGTTTGAATTATTTTCTTAATTTAAAACCAACTAAAGTGAATGAAGAGTAAATGAAAATCACCCTACTTACTTAAATTAGTTGCCTTGTATTTTTCATCCCCATCAGTTATACCCTGAAAAGTTAACACAATTTAGTATTAATTAGAAATTGAAAATTATTATATATTTTTTTTAATAAAAAATAAATTAGGATAAACAAAAAACTCACTTCAATTGAAGCAGGGTATTTTTGGGGGTAGCCGAAATCTGTAATTTTTTAATCAGAATAAATAAATACAAAGTGTCTAAATTCTGAAATGCTACAAAATCATTATCAATAGAAAACAAATACTTTTAAAAACTCTTAGTTAGAATCTACTCACCAAACCCAAGTAAAGCGGTAATTAAATAAATAACAAATCCCTTTTCCATTGCTATTAAGTACATGTTGAAGGACAGACGGATCAACAAGTTATGAAATAATTATTGCAAGTATATACTTATTTTAGTAATTAGTTTTTATAAAACTATATTTATCATAATTATTTCAATGCCATTTTCCTTAAACTATACTTAGGCATTTATTAATTCCATCGCCAAATTAAACAATAACTCATTATTTTCAACGCAATCGTAATTAAGTTATAAAACAATGGCCAATTGTGCTAAATGCAATATCAGACGCAAACAGATGCATGTAATATTATTTTAAAGGTTATTAATTGAAATATTTCTATGAAATTACCATCTTCCAGATTTCGAATTATTACTGAGTTTTTAAATATTTTATCGTTTTTCGATTTATTAAATAGCAAAACGAAAACATTTTTTTATGTATTTTGAGATTTTGCTTCGCACTTTCTCTCTCGTCATGACAACTTCATAGATAAGGGTATTTAAGTTAGGTTGAATAAAATAAAAATAAATACTGTGTTAGAGCATAAGAGTATCCTCCACGAGTATAAGTGCATACATATTGTGATACTATTAAACCTAATTTTTATCCCTCTCTCTCTTTCTCTCTATCTCACTCTCTCCAGTCAGTCCCTCATGTCTGAGGTCGTGGTCAGCAAGCATCGAAGTAACGTCTGCAGCGGATGATCTGCTTCCACTGGTTCCGATCCTGACTCTCCCCAATGCGTAGAATTTGGGGGACGATGAGTCTTTCACTTGATCGGTCCATCTGGTTGAATGACCACGCCATCCTTTGACTTCGAATTGGCTTTTTTTATTAAACATGTTTATAAATGGTTATTTAGAATCAAACAAGAACGCTCGGTGGTCCCAATAGTATCTTAAAAGTTTTGGCGGGGAGATGGGATAGGGAGTGCTCAAATGAAGCACTGGATTACTGCCTTGATTGATCCAAAGTCGGAGGGAATTTATTAATTTGGAATTATTTTGTACTGGCGTATTTAATGTTAATATATGAGTATTCAATTTAATTTTTTTAATCAAATCCTTTTTTTTATTGACATTAGACAAAAAACTATGTAACTAACACTATGGATCTACAGTTATCCAAAATAAATAAAAACATATCAAAATCGTAACGTATGTATTTTTGAAGATCTAAGCTTACTCGAACACATTCATGCAACGGAAAGTGACTTTATTCAAAACGTCGTAGTGTTGATAATACACTGACAAAATGTCTGTACGAATCCTCTCAATCTACGCCGTGATAAACAGAGCTATGTCAATAGCAGCGTATCCAAACATCTATTGTCGTCTCTTATCGGAGTCAGTCAGTCGTCGGTTGAGTTTTGCTGTTTTTGTTTGTGCACGTAATCGTATATGAGATTAGGTGTACTGTTTATTTGTGGATGAGACGGATCTTTTGGTTTAGAAGCTTTCAAAAGATACATTTGAGCATATTCGTCTAATAACTCATGACCGTAAAAGTTCAGAGAGAAGAAAACTCAGATTCAATGGATGGTTTTAGTTTGATTTAGGAGGGCAAGTACGAATTTCCTTATAGCATATGTAAGAATACTTATCTACCGACTAATACAAAACTTTAAACATTAAGACACATCGAAGACAAATTTTGTACTAAAGTATAGTGTTAACGAACTTGGCTCGACACACTACCGTGCATCCAAATCTCTGACAACGTCACGCGTCATACGGATTTGGGAAATGCTATTACAAAAGCTAGTGAAGCTGAAAATTATTTTTCAATTGGCGCGACAATCCATTTGTATTTGTCAGTTTGTGTTCCAGATATTAATATGAAATAGCTTAAAAGAAGATTGATTTGTTAGAACCCTAATCAAAAACTAGGTTCAATACTTTATTGGTCTAGCCAAGTCGCCACTTCGACAAATATTGCCATCCCGCACACGAAGTATCTATGTAAGCGGGATGGAGATATAAGTTGCGACGATAGTGATAGCGACAAACAGTCAAAGTGGCAACTTGGCTAGACGACCTGGGCCCGTAGCCAAGATGCCACTTCGACGAATTTGCCATACGCTTTCGTAGCGACTTATAATGCCATCATGTACACGAACTACTTATGTGAGTGGGATGGAGATAAAGTCGCTACCAAAGCGTTTGGCGAATTCGCCAAAGTGGCATCTTGGCTAGACCACCTGATCGTATCAAAATTAGTGTCTAATGTCTTTGTGTGTTAGGGACTTTGTTACCAATTACGAGTACCTACAAGCTAATTGTGTAACTAAAACTTTTGTAAGAGCCCCATAAAATTAATGACTACATAATTCGATCAACATCTGCATGTCATCTCATACGCGTAAATTTTAAGTAAATATTTAAAACAAAAGTATTTTTTACTATAATCACACTAATAAAAAAATCTGTAAAATGGCATTTAAAAACTCGCTCCATCGTAATAACCAAGTGTATAGTCGCAGCGTACCCTGGGCTCTAAGGCAATGGTCAAGGATGCAACCGGCAGAGGCGCGAGGATGATTGTACAGATGTTCTAATGCCTACATAAATATACCGGATCGCTTCAAATAGTAAAACTCTACTCAGCGAGCTGTAAGTAATGTACCCTTGCATTGCTCCCTTTGTAAGGCATCCATTAGATGTACAGAATCAATTTCCAATAAAGTAATGCTTTACTGGAGCGATTAACTATAAACTACAAGCTTTTACCCGCGGCCTTTCTCGCGTGGAGTTAGGACATCAAAATCCGTTCGGTACTTTCGACGTTTTTATCAAGATTATCAAGATTTTTGTTTTATCTCATTAATTAGAGTATTTAATAGGGATAAAAAGTATAATATCTTCTTAGTCACCCTGAAGTCACCGAATTTCATCAAAATCCGTTCAATAGTTTCAGCGTGATTGACGGACAAACATCCTAACAAAGAAACTTTCACATTTATTTTACTATATAGTGTGATATGAAGAAAACCTACTCGGAGATAACACAGTAAATTGAAATTGACAAGCCTATTTATGCCCCACTGCCTAATTGGAATTGGGATTGTTACGATATAAAAGTAATTGGTATTATCGGCACGCCTTTCATGTACCTACTAGTTGATGTTACGGTACAAAGAGGGACGAATATAAGTCCAGTAAAGTTTTAGTTGTAAACCAATTTCTCAGCCTAGCGAACCAAGTGCTTATCTAAAATACCACAGCTAGCCTTTGAAAGTGCAGCAGCGAACGCCTTAGGGGCACAAAGCATAACAAATTACATAATTCATCCTCATAATAGCTCGTCCCTTTTCGCCCTTAAGAAATATTGCAACAATCTCTCACCGAAGCGCCAGAGGACCTTTATTACTATTATTCATATTTCTTTATAATAAATGATTAAAGTCATTACGGATAAATGATTTCATTAAGTGAGGATCGCCTAATCCGCACAAGCTTAATAAGGAATTATTGATTGTGGACTGTTGTTGAGTGGGTCAGCTTATTTAGGACAGTGATTTGTTTAACGCATTTTTTTTTCGTTATTAGTAGAAAATAGCGTGGTCTAAAGTCAAATATCCATTTTCTAAGTAATAGGTATCGTTGCAGGGTAAAGGCTTTTTAAAAGAGCCTGTTTATTTTCCAAATCTATTCGTCATTCCCTCCATAGCATAATTACCATATAATCTGCTTGGTGAATACTCGTACATAAATCCGCAAGCTGACCGTTTGATCGATACTAATAAAAAAAGCTGAAGAGTTTGTTTGTTTATAAGCGCTAATCTCAGCAACTACTGGTTTCTTCTTTTTGTGTTTTATAGTCCATTTGTCGAGCAAGCCTTCAATCTCAAAAAATACTATGTCAGCGGCAAGCGAAATACACGGGGACAAAGTCGCGGGGTCTATTATTATAAGACGAGTAATTTTGAATGTTATTTCACCTTTCCAACAATTCACAATTAAATTCACTGTTCTCATGCTTGCCAACACGATAGACGGTAAAAAATCTGCAGCTAGATAACTAACAAAAGAAAATGAAACTAAACTACCCCGCTCTAGTGCCCAGAGAAATTCTAAAAGCTTAGCATTTTTATTTGAAAACAGAGCTGATAGCCGTCGTTCATCAAGATCGCGGGTAATGGTGGTGGAAATAAAAAATACATTCCCGCCATTTTGAAAGCACCAGTTGGTATCGTATTTTCTTATAATAATGTAATGGAGGTTAAGCGATGCGAATACAATTCCGCCTCTAGAGATTTTACTTGCTATCATCGCAATGAATTATTAATGGGCCTGTAGAGGCACTTTAGTTGCCGATAGAGAATTTGATACTGCAAAAGCAGGAACGGTTCAAGATTACCCTGCAAAGGAAGCACTTTGAGCAGTGCCTTCTAATCAAAAGTCGAATGGAATCTGTTAAGTGGACAGAGAGATTGATTAATGCATTTGGCAATGACGATCCATTGGAGATCATTGAAGGTTACTTAAATAAAACTATATTTACCAAAATTGTTTTTTTTTCCACTAAAGTCTGTTTACCTGCAACATAATCGAAATCAAAAGTAAAAGACAAAAATGTTACCGCATTAAAGGTATGAATCCGGTATTTGACTAAAAGGTCAACATTAAAATGTAGCATTTTTGGGAGGACTGTAAGAGCTATGACGTCACAAGTAAGTATTGTTAAATTGAAACATTCTAGTTTCAATTAACATAATAACTTTTTTAATAATATTTTTTAAGGTAAGAGTTTCGGTAGGTATTTTGAATGCATTCAAACACACAATTCCTTTCTAAGCATACCGGGTTAAACCGCCTGCTAATTAATCCGTATACTATTGTATTTTATGGCGCCTTTCACTGCGCCGAAATTTTACTAGAACAAAAGAAGGCTCATAAGCGCGTACGATATTCATCAGTTTTCATTAACCGTTCTGTGTCACAGTGTAGTTGAATCTTCCAGTAACTCCAACTGGGAGTACACGAGATGACTTTCCGACCACCAGAATCCTCTGAGTTTGAGTTCGCCAAACTGAGATCTTATTTTATAAATTTTGACTACAACACTGAAATAAAATAAACCATAATAAATAATGATGAAAACTAAATATTCGAGTTTTATTATGGCTACGACTGCCTTATACAGATTCCATAAGACTACATAATATAAAGACTTAGGCATCATTATTTTAAAGTAATAAATGTTGCCTAATAATATAATTATAAAAAATATATGAAAAAAAACAGTGCTGAATTCATTTATTTATTTAAATAATAACACTTTTCAGCTCATTTCTTTGACTGAAGTTCACTGCTTTTCAACACTTAACTGGACAATTTATACTACGCCCTTGTTTCGCAGCATAATCGCTTATACCGCCTTTTGTACAGCAGTCATTATTCAATTAAATACCGCGGTAGGCTTGAACCATTGTTGTGTTGATTGTAATCAGAACGTTACTACGCGATTTACAACTACAGGAAAAGTGTTGTTAGAGTTTGAAAGAGGAACGTTAATCATATTTAATAGTTCTTCTTTTTCACTGTTGTTTTTTTTGTTACTTTGTATTAGCACGCGATTGTACTAATTGGTAAGGGTTATGTCGAGTGACCTTCTATTTAAGTATGAGAACTGGAAAAGCTTACATAAATTATGTTTAACTATGCATTCAAAATATTTTGCCACCCTATTTTTTACTTGAAACATTTCACAGTTTTACTTATAATTTTAAGAACAAATTTAATCATTGATTGCATTTATTAATTTATTATGTTACCTATATCAAATAAATATTTTTTTTATTTTTTATTAGTAAGAATTTATTAATATTCTTTTAGAGTTTTTTATAACCGCTAGAAAAACATATGGATCTCCGTTCGTCATTTTGTTTTTTTCATTATTTAGTCAAATACAAAAAGTAATCGTTGTAAATTTTTTCATAAGTAAAAAGATTTTTAATATTTCTTAGTGAACCCAGAAATGCAATATATTATATTCTTTATTACCCATTTCCGACGCCTCGCAGTATTACAAACAACTTAATAAAATCACGTGACGATACTGCACGTCGGTCTTTTTTAATTTCGCCTAAAATATGGGTCTTCGAAGCAATATTTGTTAGTTATGGCGAGCGCTAAGCGTGGCCATTAGACGCGGCCATCACGACAACATGTCGCTACCTGTCCGCGTGATATATCGCGACCCGCCTAATTGCTTGTCTTTTCGGACAGACAACGCTGCGTTTTGACATTTCTCTTGAATTACCCTTGATATTCCTAAAATACTGAAGGAATAATAAACATTCTAACACCACTACATTTTTGTAAGGAAAAAAATGACTACTATCAGTAGTAAACGGATGATTGTTTATTTTTTTATGCAAAATGTATCAAAAAAATCACAAAAACTGTGGAAATCAGAACATAGGTGTTGTTTAATTCATTAAAGTTGGCTATATCACTTACTTAGAGATTAAGCAGTTCCGTACTCGTAATTATGAGTCTTCGAAGTAATATTTGTTAGTTATGGCGAGCGCTAAGCGTGGCCATTAGACGTAGCCATCACGACAACATGTCGCTACCTGTCCGCGTGATATATCGCGACCCGCCTAATTGCTTGTCTTTTTGGACAGACAACGCTGCGTTTTGACATTTCTCTTGAATTTCCCTTGATATTTCGCACCCCCAGTGCAAAAAAGACGTAAGTGAGGTTACGTCGAATCATCGATTTTATCATATTTAAAAAGTACGTTCAAAGACACATATGCTCAATTTTTTTCATATTTTTCTTGTTAAAATTGACGAATTAATACAAGAAAATGAGTTTTGAGACTTTTTATTCCATCACTTTTTTTCTTAAGGAAAAATAGCTTATGTGATATAACGCAAAGAACACATTGAAAAATATGACGTATTACTTAATATTACCTTTTTCCCTAAAATTTTATGTAGAAAATAAAAAGTAACCAATATTATGACTTTATTGCATTTTTTTTAAATAAACTTAAAAAATAAGAACAGCAATATGACTGTTTACTTCTTATGAAGTTAAAATAAATCACAATAAGAACAATTACTTCTTTCTTCCACTAGAATATTTTCATTGCACCGAGACGTAAGATTTGATACAGCGGCGCGGGGGTAGCCATCAGGTACATAAGTAAGAATACGTCGATGCAGGGGGCGCGCTGGATGTGGGGAGTGGGTCACTCCACACATCCAGCGCAGCATCTTCATCTCCGTGACTCGCAGCATCCACTTGTTTTGCTCAAGTACAGGGCACGTTTCACTGCCGTACAAAAGGACAGGCCTAACAATGGTCTTATAGACTTACCCCTTCAGCTTAACCGGCATTTTGGGGTCGCAAATGACACCAGTCACCTCACGCCATTTTGCCGAGGCTGCTGCAATGCGGGCCATGACGTCGTCATCGATATCAACGGACGCGTGTAGTAAAGATCCCAAGTACTTAAACAAGTCCGTACGCTCGACCACGTCACCGTCTATGCGTATGCATAATCCCCCATCCATACGGATGGGGGATCTGTTTTGCAGGCCAGGTTCTCGAGTGCCACGTTCCACCTATTTGCACGTCTCACCAATCGTCCCTTGTCCGAATCCGCCAGCGCGATATCATCAGCACTGTATGCTGCCAGCAGTCCTAACTGGTCTTGGTCCCATGGACCCTGTTTTTGCCTTAAAGATGATTATGGAGAAATACAGAACGAAGAACACGCTTCTGCATTTCCTGTTCCTGGACATGCAGAAGGCCTTCGACTGTGTTCCTGGCATGATGATCAGGTGGGCACTGAGGTCCAAGAGGGTGCATGCAAATTATATTGACGTAATTCGAGACATGTACCACGATTCCGATTCTCTAGTTAGGACTGCTGTTGGTGACACCAACCCCTTTCCCATCTCCGTCAGAGTCCTCCAAGGATCCGTCCTTAGTCCCTTCCGGTTAAGCGTGATATTGGATGAATTGTCAACTAGCATCATAGACGCACATGAGCAACCCCCGTGGCTGCTCCTGTATGCTGATGAGATCGCGCTGGCGGATTCGGACAGGGAACGATTGGTGAGACGTGGAAATAGGTGGAACGTGGTACTCGAGAACCTGGCCTGCAACACAGATCCCCCATCCGTATGCATAGACGGTGACGTGGTTGAGCGTACGGACTAGTTTAAGTACTTGGGATCTTTACTTCACGCGTCTGGTGATTTCGATTACGACGTCAAGGGCCGCATTGCAGCAGCCTCGGCAAAATGGCGTGAAGTGACTGGTGTCATTTGCGGCCCCAAAATGCCGGTTAAGCTGAAGGGACCATTATTAGGCCTGTCTTTTTTTACGGCAGTGAAACGGGTCTGTACTTGAGCAAAACAAGCGGATGCTGCGAGTCACGGAGATGAAGATGCTGCGCTGGATGTGTGGAGTGACGCGGAAGGACCGCGTTAAGAACTCGCGCATTCAGGGTAGCCTTCATTTCCGTAATATTGCTGATAAACTGCGCCATATTTTACGGAAACCGGCCAGTTGCATGGGAAACAAACGTCTCGACATGCCAGGAAATGCTGGGTTGACGTCGAGAAAGACGACATGCGTGTCAATGGCCTGACCACACAGGATACCGAAGACCGTGTGAAGTGGAGTAGAAGGAGCAGGAAGGTGGTCCCTGGACTTGGAGGCAATGGCCGAGGATGTGACCGGGATAATCGCTAGGATGATGATCTGAAAATGTATAATCGGACGCAGCACAGTAGGGCGAGAATGATTTTTAAGTTAAGAGGAGAGTAAATTTAGTTTAAAAGTTAAAAAGAGATTGAGACACAATGTGTTTACTGTCTAATCCACCTAGTATTTTCTCGTCTGCTCTTGGGGAGCCCAGGGTCCGCATAAACAATGATTTATCTGGGTTTATCTAGTCTGATCATTACATTGAAGCGACTGTCTTCCGATCTTTGCAATCGGAAAGGCGAACTATAACAATAAGATCATAGTTACACATTCTGAAAGAATCAATGTGCAGTTTCCTCGCGATGTTTTCCTTTAATGTCGGGCTAGTAGTGGTACAAGTAGTAAGTAAGTAAGTGCGCTAGACAGTCACAACAATGGTCTGGTTTCAAACTAGGGGAACCCCTGTGATATAAGTACTAGAGACTAGAGTTATTAAACTAATGTCTGTTACTAACGATGGTGTTATTTGTAAGGACCGTGCCTCACATACATGAGGTCCTTGGTTGGACTCCGGGCCAACTTCCTCCTCCTTTTGGATTTTTTGAAAAATATATGAGTGGATTTGTGCCATTAGCTCGGCATAGGCTTGAGAAAACACCACGAGGACACCTGAACATTCCGATAGTTTCTGACTTTAGTTCAGATAGATCTGAATGTGTAACCATGATCCAACCTGTCTAGTTTCCTTCTAAGGGTTAGAAAGGTCTGACGGCATTCGTTTCACTGTAATAACCAGACTCGCCAAATCCTGGATTATGGTCAAAGGGGACCCCGCACAGAAACGGGATAAACGCTAGGGGGATGAATGCCTGTTACTAACGTGTAATTTTATTTCTATTTTTTAAAGATATACCATAGATGTTATTCAGAACGGGCAAAACGCGCGGTAGCTGGCGCCCTCCTCTTGCTAAATAATAGTAGAAGAGTATTGCCATCACTCGGGACGCCTAGCATTAATAATTACTTAAGTAATAACCAAAAATGTATATTTGGAGAAAGTTATTAACTCACCTACAAATATTAATTTTACATGCTACTTTCAAAGGCGTCTATTAGGTATCATTGTCTAATATATTAATATACTTACATCTAAAAACCCCAGCCATATTACATTATACACCTGATGTTATACTAGGAGTTCTGTGAAGGATTCGGCAAGAGGTATGTACGCACACTCAGACAAAGTTGATGTGTGTAAAGTACCTCAATTTGTAAATAACTTTTGCTTGTTATTTTAATTTTATTATTGATAGAACATAATATTTTGCTGTACGAAGCCGTGTAAAACTTATTTCATTAATTGTTACAATAATTCGTATCAATTTATCTGTTATTTTTTTAGGAATTGAAAAAAAAATCATGTGGTAGTGATCTTCACCGAAACTCCACATATTTGAAGTATTACTGTGCAATTTTATTGTTGATAGTACGAACTTTAATAATAACCAAAACTATAATAATATTTTTCCAGTATTAATAAATAGGGAACACAAAAACAAAAAACAACTTTTTTCCTTACAGTCATAAATAATAACTCAAAGTAATATGTGTTAATATGCGGCTAGCTTTACATAAACATATAATGGAATAAGTAATTATTACTGTTTACTTCAGTTACCTTAACTAGTCCCCAAATTCAAAAATGGAGTAAGTGATACTTATGCACTTCAAACATAATTTTAATAAAGGGAATAAGGCAGTAATCTTACTTATACTAGCACAATTGTGTGTATTTACGAGTTCATAACTGCTTTAATATCACATACTTTTTGAAGTACATTTGACTTTTTTGGCAAAGACTGGCCTAAGTTTTGATACTCAGAATCGGCTATTTATTTCCGTAATGAAAAATAGCGTAATAATTTATTTTTACAATTCCAAATGAACTTTAAACATTAGAACTAACTTGAATATAACACGCATTGCAACAATTTTTTCTTCTTTTTTTGATATAAGAATTATTGTTCTGCGTTTGAAAATAAAGTAAATATACCTAAAAGTTCAGTTTTTTCGCCGTACTGAAAAGTCGTCATTTTCGACTTACGTCTTTTTTGCACTGAGGGTGCGATTTCTAAAATATGAGTACCTATTGAACGAAGTATGGTCTTATTTTACTAAAACTAAAATGTTTTTAGGAGTTAATTAACTACTCTCAGTAGTAAACGGATGATTGTTATATTTTTACGCAAAAAATGTATAAAAAAATCACAAATATTGAGGAAAGTGGAACATCAGTGCGGTTCATTTAATTAAAGTTGACTATACCACTGACTTAGAGATTAAGCAGCTCCGTACTCGTAAATATGGGTCTTCGAAGCAATATTTGTTAGTTATGGCGAGCGCTAAGCGTGGCCATTAGACGCGGCCATCACGACAATATGTCGCTACCTGTCCGCGTGATATATCGCGACCCGCCTAATTGCTTGTCTTTTTGGACAGACCCTCACAATGCTGCGTTTTGACATTTATCTTAGATTTCCTCTGGTATTACTAAAATATTAATGAAAATATGGTCGTATTCTATTACTATCAGTAGTAAACGGATGATTGTTATTATTCTACGCAAAAAAATGTATGAAAAAGATCACAACAATCCAGTAAATTGGAACATAAGTGTTGTTTAATTCTTTAAAGTTAACTATACCACTTACTTAGAGATTAAGCAGTTCCGTATACGTAAATATGGGTCTTCGAAGCAATATTTGTTAGTTATGGCGAGCGCTAAGCGTGGCCATTAGACGCGGCCATCACGACAACATGTCGCTACCTGTCCGCGTGATATATCGCGACCCGCCTAATTGCTTGTCTTTTTGGACAGACAACGCTGCGATTTGACATTTCTCTAGAATTTTCCTTGATATTCCATAAATACCGAAGGAATAATAAACATTCTAATACCTCTTTATTTTTGTAAGAAAAGAAATAACTACTTTTAGTAGTAAACGGATGATTGTTATATTTTTACGCAAAAAAACGTATGAAAAATCTTAAAAATTGAGGAAATTGGAACATAAGTGTTGTTTAATTCATTAAAATTGACTATACCCCTAACTTAGAGATTAGGCAGCTCCGTACTCCTAATTACTCGCCATAACTAACAAATATTGGTCTTTGAAGCAATATTTGTTAGTTATGGCGAGCGCTAAGCGTGGCCATTAGACGCGGCCATCACGACAACATGTCGCTACCTGTCCGCGTGATATATCGCGACCCGCCTAATTGCTTGTCTTTTTGGACAGACAACGCTGCGTTTTGACATTTATCTCGGATTTCCATTGATATTTCTAAAATACCAAAGGAATAATAAACATTCTAATACCCCTATATTTTTGTAAGGAAAGAAATAACTACTTTTAGTAGTAAACGGATGATTTTGACGCAAAAAAACGTATGAAAAAATCACAAAAATTTAGGAAATTGGAACATAAGTGTTGTTTAATTTATAAAAGTTGACTAAGTATATCACTTACTTAGAGATTAAGCAGCTCAATACTCGTAAATATGGGTCTTCGAAGCAATATTTGTTAGTTATGGCGAGCGCTAAGCGTGGCCATTAGACGCGGCCATCACGACAACATGTCGCTACCTGTCTGCGTGGTATATCGCGACCCGCCTAATTGCTTGTCTTTTTGGACAGACAACGCTGCGTTTTGACATTTCTCCTGAATTTCCATTCATATTTCTAAAATATTGAAGAAAGATAGGCTGAAAATTCTAATACCTCTTAATTATATTTATGAAGTTAATTAACTAATATCATAAGTAAAAAGATGGTTGGTATATTTTTACGCAAAAAAATGTATGAAAAAGATCATAAAAATTTAGGAAATTGGAACATAAGTGTTGTTTAATTCATTAACCTTAACTGTACTACTTACTTAGAGATTAAGCTGCTCCGTACTCGTAATTATGGGTCTTCACAATATTTGTTAGTTATGGCGAGCGCTAAGCGCGGCCATTAGACGCGGCCATCACGACAACATGTCGCTACCTGTCCGCGTGATATATCGCGACCCGCCTAATTGCTTGTCTTTTTGGACAGACAACGCTGCGTTTTGACATTTCTCTTGGATTATCTCTGATATTTCTAAAATACGAGTATGGAAGAAAGTATGGTCATATTCCAATACTAAATTAATGATGAAGGATTATAGTTATTTTTACACAAAAAATGTATGAAAATGATCACAAAAAATAGGGAGAAATTAGCACTGAGCGTTCAACAAATAAAGTAAAGTAAAGTATCAGCCTATTTATGTCCCACTGCAGGGCAAAGGCCTCCATCATTTGAAATCAAGTTTTTGTTACAAAGATGGGATTTGGCTTAATCAACAAACAACAAGGAGAAATTCGTCAGGTTCAGTAACCTTCTCGGTAGCTTAATGGGCAGAGCGCTTGCCCGGATTGAATGAGGCGCTGGGTTCGATCCCAGCCTGAGCCACCTTAGATCAGATGAAACGTAAGTGGTTTTCAATTTATAAAATTGGGCAATGCCACTTACTGAGAGCCATAAAAGAGAATTCAAATATTGAAACAATAGTTGCTTTTCTTCCGTATATCAAATATGTTTGGAAATAGTGCCTGATATAAAATCAACATAACTTTTGCTTTTTTGCTTTAATTAGGTATTAAACATGCTTTCAATACTACCAGCGAATAAAATAAGAGAAGCCAGCAATCTCAATACATTATTATATTGTGCACAGATTCGAAAAAAAAAACAACATGGCCGCAAGTTTTATCTTCAAACCGCGCGTATACTACACAGTATCCCATAGGTATTTAGTGGCGGTTACATGTGCAATTGAATTAGACCGGGCACAGTCGTTAGCAACCAGTTTAACGACGGATACCTCGTGACATAATGACCTTTGTCGAGCCTCGCGCCAATTGGTGATGATTGTCCCTTTGAGATTGTAATTCATTTCGTGGTTTTTAAATGAAGAATTGTATTCTCTAATCGTACATATACTGCATGTGTTTTAACATGTCTTTATGAGGCAATGTCTTGCATTTTAATCAGGGGATCGCTTCAAACATCTCTGGAGCCCTGGGTCGAACTATTAATAGATCCTCCACTATCCATTAGATGATTAAAGTTCCATATCAATTACAAATAATATTATTAGTAGTATTAATCACATGTATGTACCTTCATACATTGTACATATCCGTACGTCTTCAGGTTACATACTTCAGGTTCACCCACGCCTTATATTTAATTTTGGTATGGCGTGTATGTTTCAATCATCTTCTATACTTATAATAAATCTGTAGAGACGTCAATTCTGTACATTAAATATTTTTTCAAAATAACTATCAGGGGGTGATTAGTGATCGATACTGATGCCAAAAATGCAATTAGTAAAATTTTTGTCTGTCTGTCTGTCTGTCTGTCTGTCTGTCTGTCTGTCTGTCTGTCTGTATGTTCTTTATAGAAACAAAAACTACTGGACGGATTTTGACGAAACTTGGTACAATTATTCTTTATACTCCTGGGCATATTATAGGATACTTTTCATCACGCTACAATAAATAGGAGCAGAGTAGTGAAGGGAAATGTGGGGAAAACGGGAGAATTAACTCCATTTCTTAAGCTTCAGTCGCGTGTGCAGCTTTAATGGTTAAAGTTACATCAAAATCATGTATGACGGAAATATTCTTCATAAAATGGCCTAAAAAATATCCCTTTACAGCATATGTCTATCTTTCATGGTTGACTCACAATAACACGTATAATATCCTGATCCAGATTGGTTTGAACGCGCTAATCTCAGTAACAGTTAGGCCCTTCGTACACTACGCTACGCAAATCTCCGATACTAATGTCGTATACTACTTAAGTATCGCGTCGCGAGTATCGAGTAGCGCACGGTCCGTACACACGGCACTGAATCGCAAGACTTGAATTGCCACTTACTGACGTAGCGGCTATACAGATCACACGTACAAAATGTCTGACACAAGTGATGATGAAACTATAATTTTGTACTATCTTTACCGGAAACAAAGAAAACGACGGAACAGAAGATACTGGATTCATCCGTACATAGAAAAAAATATAAACTGCAGAGCGTTTGCTGCTGCAAAAGAATGAAATGAAAAAATTACAAGCTTAATAATGGAAAAAAGTACTACCAAAAAGTGCTACATACTACTTTACTACGATTACATTTCTGTTTATATCTAATCTATATTAGAAAAAAATACCAAACTACCCAAGCTTTTTCCGTTATCTCTTTTTTGGAATATTCCTTTAAATAATAATTATATAAGCAAGGATATTTCTCCACCTCAGAAACAAATTTAACATTCAATAAATGCTCCGCCATCTTGAAAATCGCGGCGACTTTTGTGGCGACGACTTCGGCAGGCAGGTCGCGTACGACTGGCGCGACGCGAGTCGCGCGACGAATGTCGGCGACGCGACTAGTGTACGAGCCTCAATGAGTTTGTATGGCGGTAGTCGCTTGGAGACTAAAATCGTCGAGTATCGGAGATTTGCGTAGCGTAGTGAACGAAGGGGCTTAACGTCAATTTAAGATTAGTGCACATTTGGCATAACAGATGGCGGTAAGACATTGCGGAACGCGAGTTCGCCTTAACCGCGATGACGAGATTTTTTCTCGATTGTATAAGAGGTTTTAATGACAGCCCACATTCATGCATGGTTGGTCCACCTGATTCGTTTGTTTTACTTATAACTCAAACTCTTTAGTGCGCTCGGAGTATTTTTAACAGTAATAACTGGTTCGATTCGAATTGACAAAATCTTTAGCAATCTATAGTCACACTGTGTACGGAAACGAAACCCATGCGGACGGAGTCGCTGGCGGCCGCTAGTAATTGAATAATTCTTTTTTACGTAGAATATTTTTTTTGTAGTAAGTTTCAGGTCTATTGATGACAGGCCCGTTGGTCGAGTGGCTAGAGGCCCTGGCTACAAAATCAAGGGTCGCGGGTTCGAATCCCGCTAGGGGCAAATGTTTGTGTGATGAACATCGGCATTTGTACTCGAGTCATGGATGTTTATAAAAGTATTTAAGTATGTCTATCCGTTCCCTGGCTTTCATAGTACTAGCTTCGAGCTTAGTTTGGGGCTAGGCAATTGGTGTGTTTGTCCAAGGCATTTATTTTTATTTTTTATTTATTCTTTTCTGCGATATGAACGGATATAGTTACGCTGACATTCTCCATTTTGTAGTAGAAGCAAGGAAGAACTTAATTCACCCGTTCCCCGCAAGATCGTGACTAACTGGTCATCGAAAAACCGAGTATCCTAATAGACCATTCCCGCCTCACATACTCGAGTACAAACGCTTGCCCCAGAGACAAACTTCAAAGTATTCAGAGAGGCTTCATTGCATAGCAAAGCATAAATATAATATTTTAAGAGCACAGCTTATCTTTTGCATGTAGTTTTGCCTTAAAAATATTCGTTTTACGTTGACTTCTACAAGTGAGTTTAAAATAAGCGACGACATAGCACGATGATTCGCTAAGAAGTACCAATAAAGTAGTAAACCTACCCGTTTTAGAGCATTCTAGGGTACAAACGCTTGCCCCAGAGACAGACTTCAAAGTATTCAGGGATGCTGCATCCTTCATTGCATAGCAAAGCATACCGTACAGGCGACGCCTTATAATATTTCACGAGCGGAGCTCTGTCCGGGTAAATTATTCATAGCACGGCCGAGCCGTCGGTCCTCGCACTCAACTTTACCATTCCCCTGTGTACGGTACTTACAGAATAATGTATTATGTTGCCGTGTTATGGACGTGGACAGAGATTATAGTTAGAGCCAAGGTTAAGGTATTAAACTTGATCCAATTAGTTAAGCGATGAATGCCATTTGGAAGGTTTAGGCAGCCGTACGGTGCGAGGGTCAAGTTGGAGAAGTCGGTGTGTTAATATGCCGAGATTGTGCTTTTGTTGTGCGCGAGCCAGGGCTAGAGCGAATGTTGAGTGATACTGCAAACTTTGGACGAGAAAACAGATTCAAAAAATAAAGGAGATGACTCAAAAAAAAACTTTTTTTTTTAAACTCTATGGGGCCATTTATGGTTTGAGTACCTACTAGAAATGTGAGAAATCGGAAAGAAAAATCCCCGTAAGAACCGTAAAAAACAAGATCCAAGGATTTAGCGAAAGTTTTTTGCGATAGTAAGGGTAAAACGGATATACGCAAAAACATACATACAGATTTTGAACCATCTCCTTTATCAACAATTTGAGCTTAATCTAACGGACAAATATAAAATTAGTGTTGGGTGATTACTTATATTATATGCACAAAGTTATTTTTATCAAAAGTTCCATACCTAAAATGATTAATTACGCTAGCGTTTTGCACTAAAAGTCCAACAAATTTGAACACATTTTTATTTTATGGAATTATGTAGTTACTTATCGTTGCTAAGTAAACACAGTCACCATGTTATTTATTAACAAACTCGCATGCTCCAACTTAACCGCGTTAAGTAAATCTCAAAGTCGCTCGTGCGACCGTATCCGTTGCGGTTTCCCCTCAGGTATCTAATCATTATATACCCAGTAACTAGTTAATGGATAGTTTAGCCACAACAACGGAACTAGGAGTAACGGGCCCTATTAGAGAATACGTCGGTTCATCATAACGCGATAATTGAGTTTGTCGTGTAGTTTCAGTTAGATTAGTTTGATTGACATAGTTTGTGTGATTGATATTATATAATATTTCTATTTATTTTATCTTATATGTAAAAGATTAGATTCTTGCTGTTCTTTAGTGTCAACTCAAAATAGGTTTAACAGATTTGACTAATTTTGATCTTTGAACATTGTGGTAGAACAGGGAAGGTTTAATAATAAGAAAACATGGATAGTTTCGAGGAAATAACATAAATGAACAATTTTATTACCTCACACAAACTATTCCTACCGGTCAAACGTTTTGAAACTGACAGTTATGAGAAGTTCACTGAGTCAACTAGAATTATATGAATAAATAAAATACAAAAATAGGCTCCCCATGTCTAAACATTAAAAAGATAAAAACAAGTCTTTAAATAATCGGTTAGCAACAAAAAAACTGAAACTTATTCATCACTGTCATTTGATTATACTAAAATAACTTTTGAGTACAAAGTTTTATCTTAAGTCCCTTAGAATACTTTGAGGTACTTTACAGAAAGTTACGCAGAAGTTATTTGACGTCAATTGTTAAACTTGTAAAAGATCAAGTAGCCGAATTCAGTCAATAATTAAATTAAGGATTACAACTGACAGTAGCAAACGCAAAAGTTCTAGTAAATTAGATTGCCATTTTGCTGGCCTACAATTAGTACTACCTAATTTAATCCCGTGGGTGACGTAAGCCGCTCCTTACCTGTAGATTGTCGCTACAATCATCATTCTTATTAGACATTTAGACAACCAGGCAATTCAAGCCTGCAACATCCCAACCAAACTGGGAAAACCTACTCAAAATGGTGAACCCGCGGAACTTGATTCTACAACCTCCAAGGTTTTTGAGCTCAGTGTTCTTTCTCCTCCTTGAGTCGTGTTCCTCATTATTAAGGGTCGTGATCATTGTATGAAAATGAAACCCACAACAACACACTTGGCAATTTTAATGGAGTGGTTTGCCATTGCCTTCTCCATTACATACACTAATTCGTAGTGTGCAGGTTTACTCATGATGTTTTCCTTCACCGTACAGCTGGTATGAAATTACGCACATAGTTTTGTGATAATCCAGAGTTGCCTGACCGGATTTGAACCGTAGACCTCACGCATGTGAAGTGGTGCTCTTACCAAAGGTGCGATTCACTAAGCACAAATGTCATAATCTCACATGGTGTAATCGGTGACAGTAGTAATTTAGTACTAATTTAGTGCAGTCACCGATTACATAGCCGTGAGATTATGTCATTTGGGCTTAGTGAATTGCACCTCAGTAGGCTACCAAGCTGTTAAAAGTACGGTACTCTTACCACTACACCAAAGAGACTACACTACACCAGAAAGACGTTTAAAACACGTGCAAAGGCGGACTTTTAAAATCAGAACGCTACAAGCATACGGACTGCTTTGTGCTTGAGTGGAGCGAAGCGAACTAGTTAAATTCAATAAGTAACAGAGACAAAGGAAAGAGCTCAAAGGAACCGGCACCAGGAAATTAAACTTTACATGTGAGCGGGTCTAATTCTAGATTTTACTAACACTGTTAAATTTTCGAGGAACTATTATATTATTCTATTCCCCCTTGCATCGTCAGTAAAATGATAGATGCAGAGTTTGTTTCTACTTAGGTTTTATAGAATAGTAACATTGTATTTAATTGAGATAAAATAAAAATACTCTAAAAAGTTTTTGTTTGTGTTCAAATTACCATTTTTTTTTATACCATTAAATCAATCATTTAATGGTATAAAAAAAAATAGTATCGTAAAAGTATAATAAAATAGTATCACAAAAACTTTCGCAGCAATCATAATTGAGTGTGACAAAATTAACTCATCACATGGAAAAGTAAAATATATCCTATTGAATTTCCAAATTGCAGTAGATTTAATTTTACATTTAATGAATTAAAAGAAGCAATAAAATTTGTCCGATCGCAAACTACCACAAAAGTCATTAATATTCTAGCGCTGACAATAGCTTTGTGACCACAAAACCATCAAAACAATGGAAGTTTACGCAAAAACACTTTCTGTTCCCGATAATCCTGGTTTGGGATCAATATAGTACAAGGTAAGAATAACAACGCGACGTAGTTTTATTTACTCTTAGTATAGAAACACATATGTGAATCTTCCTAGCGGGACCCCCCGAGCTAGACTTATAAAACTAATGGCAACGCTTAAGTAGTTCAATGTACCTTTGTAGTTGCCCTTACTAAATGGTGTCTTAAGCGGTCGGGACACCTTTTAGCTACGGAACCCTTTCATGGGCGTGTCCGACACGCTGTTGGCCGGTTTTTTTTTTATAGCGCGCGTTTTTCCCGCCGCGCTAAGAATATTGAAAGATTATTTTAAAAACTGTTTCTATGAATAATAATTAGATGTATGTGTTTGCAAAATGAAATAAATAATTTTATTGTTTATATTCGGAAATCCACTGTTGATATTGTTTTTTTTTTTGGCTTCGCGCTAATAAATGATATGCCAACACCAGTGATTGAGCATTATAAAAAAATAATTTTGAAAGTTTTTTTTTCTTACGCGCTTTTCGCTTCGCGCCAAAGATTTGACATTTCTCAAATATATTAATATTGAAAACTATTAATGCTTCGATGACACATATATCAAAAACATAACTACAATGGAGTTTGTAGATTGTTACACAAACATTATCAGATTTTATTGCTGTTTATCACGTGTTTATCATTTGATATAAATAAAAAAGTCCTTCAAATATCTCTCATTGAATGCCAACATTTACCTACTATAAAGGAGGTTACGTTTAGTTAACGCTAACTTTTTTGCTGACCATACTTTTAACCATTTTTGTAAATATCTCATAATTTTGCATCTAAATTGGGCAAATGGATGAAGAACTAGGAGGTACATTGGAAATACATTAAAACTGTATACTTTTTTTTATTCTTATTCACTTTAATTACAGAGGGCCCCGCTAGGAAGACAATACCTTTGAAGCGGAATTTCTTTGGTTCTATTATATATTTTTGAATTTTATACATAATTCGCGAGGTACATTGAAAATGCATTCGATCGGTATATCATTTATGTATTTTGAACGTAAAACGGCGGAGGGCCCCGCTAGGAAGATCAGTCACTAAATCGTGATTTCTGCCAAAACTATTGAGGTACATTGAAAATTATTATTAAACTCGAAAGGTACATTGAACTACTGAAGCGTTGCCATTAGTTTTATAATTCTAGCTCGGGGGGTCCCGCTAGGAAGATACACATGAAACACATTAGGTCGTAAAAACGCGACCGAAGTTCGGGGGGATTATGCCTGTAACGTTTTTAACGCCGGCAGTTATTGGACCATGGCGGCCGATATTCACGATCAGCCAGGTAGACAGGATATGTTATAGTATGCAGGTGCACTCCCTATTCCCTCACTCTCATAGTTCGGTGGGACAGCAATCTGATACAACCGTAGAGAGATCAGCCGCAGGACCATCGGCTGATCTCTCTACGGCCTTTCGAAGCACGGAGGAGCTCGAGAGGAAAAATTTCAGTCACCTATCTAATAACTGGCCACCGCGAAAGTTGCTTAACTAAGCAATCGCAAGCCAAGCGCGCTTCCCCTGCGCCATCGAGCTCCTTAAACTTATAACTACTACGTTCTATCTACTCTTACTAATATGTTAATGCTTATATTCATGCCAAAACAGTTACAAATGTAATATTACTAACCAACAACCATAATTACTTCCAGGAAACGTTTGATCATAATATTCTCGTATAAATGTTGTAATTTGACGCAACTTTGCCTATACGACATGTCGTGTATATGTAATATCGCACGGCAAATATAATAGCTTGCGGCCTGACGACAAAACAATAAAGGGATTCAAAGACAGGGACGGAATGTGTTCAAAGCTACTCGTATTATAATATTCCCGCTATGAAACAGTGAATCTTATATGCGAGAATTGTGTTTATGACATTGTGATTACGTACAATATGGGATAAGATACTCGAAGATCATGAGTTCGATTTTCCGGCGGCTTTGCCCCCCCGTGAAATTATCGAGCTTCCTGTTTCATCCCATAGGAGCATTCTATGCATTTTTTTATCCTGTTGTTTAAGTCAGCCCATACTACGCGCCTGTATACTAAGTTTCATCAAAATTCGTTCAGTAGTTTCAGCGTAATTGATTAAGAAACTTTCACATTTCAGAGAATTCTCAAAAATCTGGACATCTTGAATTTGATTGGTGGTTACATTCAGCAATAAAATGAAAAATACTTCTTCATTGTAGTCTTCTCACAAGTGGCGTTACTTCCAGACAAGCTGCTCATTTGAGTGCAAAAATGCTATACCTCTCTCGAACAGCGTTAAATAAACGATATTCTTCACATTTTGGTTCAAATCCGTCCCTGATCAGAACAAGGCAACACCCTTGGGAACAACAAAATTTCGCTTTGGTAATGTCGTATCAACAAGAGATTGATTGATATTCTTACAGGCGAACGTTATAAAGGTCCGTCTATATGGGAGGGTCGGCAATATTGGACATTTTTCAAAGAAACTATCTACTTAGGCCATAAAATCTGGGGAGAGCTTAAGGCGTTGTATTGGGGACGTGAGGTAGTTTTTCTTAAAGATTTACGTATTTAAGTAGGAATGTTATTGCTCGATTGACAGTACGATTGAGCCGGTAAATAATTGGTGGTGGTAATACATATTCGTTAGTCATAAATATGGTTTACGGTCTTGTATTAAATAAATGGAAACTAATTTAACCGTTAAACGGCCATAACATGTTATTTTTTTTATTGATTTTCGGACCTAATTAATTATCATGGGACTCAGTTTAAGGTAGGAACATATTATTTCCCCATATCTCATTAAGGGTTAACCCACAAACCTTTCATAAAGGCATAAGATAGTATTTTTGTTGAGAACTGGTAAACAAAGACTGTTTTATGATCGAATTTTATGAAAAAAGTTCACCGAAAATATAACCCACTGCCCGAAGCTACAAATTAAATCAAAGCCCCACATTACAAAAACAAATTGCAACCATCACAATATAAAACATAAACGAAAATAAAAAATAAATCGTGCCGTTATCAAGAACGAAAGAAGAAATTTAACTAAAAAAGACAAAAAGAAAACAAATTGGTTACAATGTCCGCAAATGACTCTTTACGGACGAACCTTTACTTTGACTTTTGTTTTTGCTGATGATTTATGTTTCGGATATTGCATCTTGTCTCTGTTTCGTGAAATTATGCTATGAAAAATGTTGCGAACATCGTTATTATTAGAACAGACGACGAATCGTTCGCATGTCTAATCATTTTTTCCAAGCTGTCTCGAGGCCCTGGGTTCGATTCCCAAGTCGGGCAATATTTGTGTCTGTTTTTCCGAACACAGGCCGAGTTGGCAAGAATGGTGATTAAGTCAAAACCCGTTTTTGTAACGAAAACTAGATTCCAAATAATGTAGGCCTTTGTCTTGCAGTGGGACATTAATAGGCTGATTTTAATTAATGTATCAAAAACTGGTAAAGGATAAATTATAAAATAAAAGGAAAACGGGTGGAAAGCAAATTTTGCGATTGAAAGAGCTTCTTTTTTCAACACTCTTTGTGTGTTTGCTGAACAGCCCATAGCGTGGGCATATGTGTACAATGAAAATATTCGTTATTTCAAAATTATGTGCGTTCATTAATTAATCCACAAAAGACCCGCAGACGAGTAAGCCATTAATAATGTGGGGTTCTATTCTTAAACCCACAAACTTGATTGCTATAACAGCATCATTTTAATCTAAGCCTAAGCCTAATTACATAAAAAATTTAATACATTCATAATCTTCATTTAAATAGATTTTTAAATTTAAATTACTATTAAAGTACACGATAGTAGTGTCGTAAATCGACCCCACACACTGAAGGCACGGCGCGGGACAAATTTCATTATAATTACACTTTGAAAGGATTAATGTGCTTTTCACGTTAGTTTTAACTAATTTAAAGGCGACCCATTAGCAGTGGTTTTACTTTAAGCATTAGGTAGAGCGTCCTAAATAAATTTTGATAGGCTGTTATAGGAGAGAAAGATACTATATTTCAGATACATATTCTTAAAACTGAGGTAATGTTATTTAGGTCTTAAAAATAAAAACTTAAATAACAGCAATCTTCAAAATGGGATTATCGTAGAGCAATTAAAACGTAGGTTATTTGAGACTCTTTAATTTAGTTGTAATTCAATCGTGGTTTTATACGTTTTAAGCTTTTTAAAATCATTTATTAAGTAGTTGCGTAAAGTTAGGAAAACATTTAAGTTTCTAATGATCAATTCAATCGAACATCGCTTATCTCCCAGAATACTTTTTATCTCATCTTTTACAAAAAGAATTGGTCACCAAGATTCTTAGCTTCAATCTAAAGTCTTAATCCTAAATATTAATATGGTAGTCAAACTTATTCGTTCTATAAAAACAGTTAAAAATTATGACAAAATTTCACCAGTTGCCGCAAAGCAAACATTCAGTATTGGACTGTTTTTCCAACATTTGCCTAACACTCGTTGTGTTACAACAAAGCAATCTCTTTTTCCACAATTCCCATCCCATATGCGATTAGGATCACATAAATATGCAATACATGGGCGTGTCTTTCATTCGGCGACCAAAGGGTTATCTGATGGTTTTGTTTAAATTATTTTGCTGAAAACATTATTTAAGTGACAGGTTTTTTGTAGGTAAAGATACTTTGGTTGTTTTTCTGTGGAGTTTGAATAGAAACGACAACATAATTTTCAAAGCTACACTTAAAATATCACCAGCTTGTTGTAGTGGATAAGAAGTTATCTGTTACACAGAGAGGTAACGGGTTCGATCAATGTGCAAACATTTGTAAGCATGAACATGTCTGTTTGAACTAGTCGGGGTGTTATAAGTAGTTATTTATGTATATTTGTAGTGAGAATGAGATAGTTTTTCTATACTAATATTATAAAGAGGAAAGGTTTGATTTTTTGTTTGTTTGTATGAATTGAATAGGCTCCGAAACTACTTGGCAGATTTGAAAAATTCTTTCACTGTTGGAAAGCTACATTCACCCAGAGTAACATAGGCTATATTTTATCCCGGTACGGGAAGTAGTTCCCCCGGGACGCGGGTGAAACCGCGTGACGGGCCGCTAGTTTTTAATAAAAAAAAAACCTTTACGCATATTCGCAACGGCCATTACAAAATCTCCCCACATCACTACGCGGTACTTGATATCATCTAATAATGGCATGCATGAGAGGCCCCGCATATTCCTGCGAGCATAATTAGGTCAACGTGCAGCCTTTTTTTTTTTTTTTTTTTTTTTTTTTTTTTTTTTTTTTTTTTTTTTTTTTTTGTGGAGGGGAATGCTTTTACGCACCATGACGCCGCGGGCTAGCTAAGCCCGCGACCGTGTGTGGGACTCGGGCGCACAAAATAAGCGCCCACTACCCACTAAACCCCTCCAGTTCCCCCTTTTGCTCGCATCAGGACGGGTCGCTGCCAGCCGCCAGGTGGGCGGCTTATGTTCGACCCGTCCTTCGAGCGCCCCGACCTGATGCGGTAGGCCGGGGCTGGCGCCTAGGGAGGACCACCCGGGAAACTAGGTGGTCCCCAGACATGGCTCGGGTGACCTAGTGCAATGCGCGGGTTGGGGAGCTACCCCCCCGCGCAGGTCACCCTACACAGGCCTAGAGGAGACGCAGATGAGCGCGCCTCCTCCGGCCCGGCCGTCTACGCCGGAGCGGAGCGGAAGAAGGATCCTCCTCCCGCTCGCGCTCCTTTGCCTCCTTCTGCGTGATGACTTGTTCGCAGAAGGAGGCGGCCGCCTCCCACGCTCGTCGACTGGCGACCATGGCTTGCACCAAGGTCGGCAGCGAGAGGTGACCACCGCCTAGCGCCGCGATTAGTTCGCGACGCTCGTGTCGCCAGGCCGGGCACTCCTCGAGGGTGTGCTCGGCCGTGTCGTCGGGAGCGCCGCAGTGGTGACACAGCGGCAACTCCTCCCGACGAGCGACACGGTACAGGTAGTGACCGAAGCACCCGTGTCCGGTCAGTACCTGCACCAGGCGGTAGGTGAGGCAGCCGTGCCGGCGCTCCACCCACTCCCTCAACACCGGACGAATCGCGTCGATCGTCCGGTGGCCGGCACTCGGGGCTCGGAGAGCCTCCGCCCAATTGGCTAGGGCCTCCTCCCTAGCCTGGGCACGACCCAGCGCCACCTCCTCCAAGAAGGTCAACGTGCAGCCTGCGAGTGCGTTGTTGTTCCTGCATTAGATATTAATGACGTTACAGCGTGGACTAACTCGGTTTACTGCTCCTGAGGTAAATGCTAGCGATACTAATGAAAGGATTTTCTTAAATCATTTTATTATAATGAGTCTTGGTCTCCGATATGAGGTTGTTGAGTATTTGTAGGTAGCCATATTTAATTCATACTCAACCGGCACATTTAAGGATTTTCTTAAATCATTTGATTATATTATTTTATGAAATATATTCTCAATCAGTTCTTAATTGAAGCGAATAATAGTGATATCAGACTTTAAAACTGAAATAATCCGATTCAAATTAATTTTACACTTTGTGACAAATTGTAATTTTAAAGATAAAGCTTTTATTTAAAGCACACCGTTACGTATTTTTTATAAGCTTGGAGTAAAAAGTAACAGATGTAGTTAATATCACAGTAGCCTTTTGGTTTGTAATGCCTGCAAAATTAAGCATGTTCTTCTTTCGGTACATTAAATAAACGAAAAAAAAATGTGCTGATCTTTACATTAGTAATTCTAAATTCTTTCAAAAAATATGCACACTTTTATCATATTGGAGCAATCGATAAATGACAAAAGGAACTAAATACCAATCTTATCTCTTTTTAAAAGCACTACCTACATTGTGTTTGCGCCATGGTTCACTGGTAGACAATGCTATGAGGCATTAAATCCGCCTTTTGTACAATATTTGATATAGTACAATAAAGATAAAATAAATAAATCGCTGTTAAACTGCATATTATAACGTCGCTTCTTATTTTCTTCTTAATGGTTCTTTTTACATGATATTTCGTCAGCCACTTAACTTTTCCAATAAGCCTGTTTCAATAACTTCATAAAATCTTCTAAGTCTGAGTTCCTATTTTTTGTTTTAAGCTGCAATTAAATAGTTATATCATTATCTCAATTAGAGATGAAGCAGATTTATTTCACGATAATTTGTTAAAAGGTTCTGAATAAAGCAGACATCAAGACCACTTATTTAATATCTCAAGATATTATCTTAATAGCTCGTATTGTGAGGCGTACTTATTTTCATTTCTTAGAATAAATATGATATTATCACAGAATGATGAGATTCTAGTGAGCAATAAAAAAACTCTTTTATCTTTAATAAACATAATTTTCTTAGAAGTTCTGTTCTTCTAGTTAAATGTGAAACATTTCTTCAAACCTAACGTGTTTTCTAAGGTTAACTATTGAGTTTATTTTTGATTCGAAGACTAAATGGGTCACTTGTACGCTTGTAACGAAATTTTGCCGTCAATACCATTGTATGGGTGTCTCTTGAGGAATGAAAAATAAATTAATGTGATCTTTTCTAACCATTCAAAGAATACAAAGAAGTCAAATCTCAAAGAATTGCAAGTCAACTCTCTATCCCAGATAGTGGAGACGCGTGCCTCCACTTTCTGCAGATAGAGTAACTCGTTAGTAGATGAACATACATAAATATATTATACATATAAACGAATTTAGAACCTCCTCCTTTTTTTAAGTCGGTTACAAATTGGCACTTATTTCGTGACCGGTTGGGTTATGAACATGTTTATTGCTTTTAACCGAAATAAAGATGAAGAAATTTGATGTATTTTTCATATTTGTGCGATCAAGAAATAAATTCAAAATCAAATTCATTCAATTTCAAGATATACTTAATTTATGTAGGCCTCAGTGAAGAACTTATATACATATCACTATCACAATATAACGAATCTACTACCGACTTCGGAATTCTTTTACATGTTTATCATTACAATCATCATTTAAAACACCTGTGATATCATAATACGTATGAAATAGAGATAGAAAGCAGGATAATGTTCGTAATGACACCCACTAATGAGGTACACGAAGACGACTATAACTCGTAATTGTTATGAAAGCTGATATTCAAGTTTCATCTATTATTACTGAGAAAAACAAGATAATAGCGTCTCCATGGCAACTGTTGTTTATGATAATGTCACCGCTTTGGTCCTAGTGGGTAAACTTGTGCTTTGAGGACCTCCTTTGCCCGCATACTAACTTTTTCGGCGCGCAGGGACGGAAATTAACGAAAGCCGGAACGGAGTTTGCAAAACGCCTTTTAGTGACCATGGAGAATATTGTACCCTAGAGAAGAGTTGTCACGTAATTTGTTTGAAGTTTCCGCCAAAAACCCGAGCAGTTGGGTTTCCATTGGCTGATTGAGGTTCAAATCATCTTGATAGGGCGACAATCTTCATGCACGGGTGAATGCTTAACAATTTTTAACGAGTGTGGGGTAGTGGTTAAGAAGTTGATATTAACATGAAGAACCCATAGGTTCGATTGCCGCACGTGGAATGCCACTGTTGCTACTTATATCCGAGAAATGTCAGTTATCAGTTTGTCAGATGTTATTTCATTGCTCTATCACTATCAAAATAGTTATTTCCTTTTTATGTTAAACTAGCGGCCGCCCGCGACTTCGTTCGCGTGGATTTTTGTTTATCCCATGGGAACATTTAATCGGGATAAAAAGCATCTTATCACCTAAGTCAGCCCATACCCTGCCTGTATACCAAATTTCATCAACATTTGTTCAACAGCCTGAGGGTACCTACAGCGTGATTGACGGACAAACATCCAAACATACAAACTTTCACATTTATAATATTAGTATGGTATGATGTGAGACTTATGAGCAAAATCATCACTTAGAGATGATTGACCACGGAAATTGAATATAGATGAAACCACAAGAATCCATGAGTTTTCTAAGATATTGAACAAAATTAAAAGAGATGTTCCACTAAAGCGAGGTTCGTCTAAAATATTCTAATCCCAGCCTTTGTGATCCAGTCTTTGCGGGTTTTACAAAAGGTGACTTTCTGCGACTTGTTTGTACGGCCCCGATAAGACGCTTTGATACTCTTCCTTTTGTTTTGGACGGAAACCGATGTTTTAAATTGCCAATTTTTAAAAATAGAATTTTTATTTTGTTTTTACTCTTTCAATATCAATACATAGTATAAAACAAAGTCGCTTTCGCTGTTTGTCCGTATGTATGCTTAGATCTTTAAAACTACACAACGGATTTTGACGCGGTTTTTCTTAATAGATATAGTTATTCTTAAGGAAGGTTTGTATGTATAATACATGTAAGTAAGTACCACGGGCGAAGCCGGGGCGGGCAGCTACATAGTTGTTTGATAAAGCAAACTTTTAAATGGATTGGTGCATTTTGCACGTATGAAAAGAGAAGAATGCTTTTAAATGGATACGAGTATACTTTTACAGTTTATTCAATAAATGACGAGTTATAAAATCTATTATATTCTGTCTTTACTAGTTTGTTATATGGTATAGTTTGTTTGTTTGTTTGTTGGTTTGAACGCACTAATCTCAGGGAAAAATCTATTTTTGTGTTGGATAGTCCATTAGACGAGGCAGGATTTAAGCTATAGTGACACTTTATGTGTAGTACTTGTATAATTTTATCATATATGTCATTAGTAGTTATGCATTCACTTTATTGTTTGATAGTAGTTACATAGATTTACATTATATTATCTATGGCCATATAAATCCTCTTCACCGTGAGTAACGATCCGCAAACTTAAGTAAAATGTACTGTTCTGTGGTAACACAATAGTAGGAAGATGTTTTTGTTTTACTGAAGATGTAGGCGGCAACCATTGCTTTCATTTCATGGTCGATTTAAGGCGCAAAATCTGCGAGTTTACATCTAGCTCAGATTTAGAATTATTATAACATTGTTGATAGATCAATTTAGATTGTACAAATAGGTCGATTTGAAGAAGACATAAATCTATTTTAGACATGCTTCTTGGGCGATACCAAAACGAAGTAACTTACTTTACCTAATTTGATAAATACGATGTTCCAAAAATACATATGACTGTATAATATAATCTACCTTTCTGGAATTACTTCTTAGTAATAACAATATTTTTTTCAACCTTTTAGAGTCGCAGGTATCCGGGCGGTGATGGTTACTTACCAGAACTCATCTACCTATCTCACATCTTGCATAAAAAAAAACAATATATTTGACACTTACTCTGACAAATCGAATCGTGAAACAATGTTTAAAAAAAACAAGTGAATTGCATTAAACAACATTTTAAATGCTTCTTTTCACTCTGGTGCTTAGTGAAAGTACACTCGTCCAAATTTACTCCCGTTTTAGCAATTAAGCGCTTCCATTTTCATTTGCTTCGCCTAATTTTCATATTGCTTTTTAAGGAACGTTTTTCAAGCATCCGCTAAACTTTATTACAGTTGCCCTCTTTATTGCCAACCTGATTATTTAAACTTCCGTTTATAAGGAAAATCGTATTGTTTTGTCGAAATAAAGTCTTGGGTAACTAAATCTGTCTTTCGAGAGCGTGTCAAATTTAAAAAGAAAGCTATTTTTATATTTTCGATATCATTCTCCTCCCTAAAAATAATGGATGTTTTAAGTCTGACACGTTGAACATTAATTCGTTGGTATTTTGATAACGATTTTTTGACAGGTTGCATTAAGTCATCTTAGATGAAATGAATACACCAAATGATATTATAAGAAGCCTTTTTGCATTTCGATGGTGGCAAGTTTCATAATGAAAGTTTTTTTTTTGTATTTTTATGGGAGCAATTTCCATTCATTAGGAATTGTGTATTTTTCTTTCATCAACATATTTTTTACCTTCTTGAACATATAGTTTTTATGAGCTACGCTTGTTATGATTTATCTCTTGAAGGTTGTTTGTCTTTATTTTGGTAAACCAACTTCATTGAAGCTCTGACAGCCGGCCATATAAAAGATTCATCTTCTTGTATATCAAGCGGCTATGAAATTTATTCAACTGGAAAATGAGAATCGGTTACCTTCCGGCTTTGTTTCATTTCGCAAGCGTTACCTTTGTTTAATGAACCAAATACAACTCTTACTTCGGGTTTTCTGCTGTTCACCTTTTTCTTACCTTTTACTGTATTCTTTTGTGACTCAGTATCAACAGGTGTTCTCCCTAAAGGCTAGTGTACCTATCATTAACATAAAATGTAAATGTGATCAAATGTTTGTAAGGATTTTGTTGTACGAGTATGAAATATGAGGGCTTGTGTTCGTCGTGGGAGGGAAAGTATTTTTTGTTTGGTTCCCTTTTTCTTTTATGACCGCAGATAAAGATGCTAGCTGTAATTCAAAAATGGAGCAGTAGGTACCTAGCCTTAGTTATTCAAATACTCTGCATGGAAGAAGGAAATTGTTGAATTATTGGTATAATTTTAATGTTAGGGTCAATAATGTCGGGGCGAAAATTTCAATCAGAGAATATTCCCAAAAGATTTTAAATTAACATTTTACTAAATCGAAATACCTTTGTTTAAAACACAGTATCGTTAGCTTTAATCACAACTAGAAACTGAGTAGTTCACTTTAGTGCGACACATTTTGTCAACGATATCAAGGATTAATACCGTCAGTAATAAAATCAGGAACAGCAATAAAACTTTACCAATTTCCTTTCAAATATAGCCGGCATACAATGCGGATCTATGGAACCCATAATGTTATAGCCCATAAAATATCGTCCGGCTTAGAAGGCATTAACACGGCATTATGATCGAGATTTGCACAACACTCGAATAATGATCGATCAAAGAGCTCGATGTGTGTCGAGTACTTGATCTACGATTCAAGTAGTCGATACCAGTGCTATACGAGTGCGCTACATGTGACTAAGTCACGTCGCTAAAGATGCAAGTCAACGTTTTTCGGTTTTAATATACAATACGAGCACGTCATCATTATCTACACAAATACAATTTGGTGGAACGTCCACTAGAATGAGCCGCGCGTCTGGGAAAGTACCTCTTCCTTACAGAAGACCACAGTGACCGCACTTCGTTACTGTTGTGCTATGCACCTGCTGGTGAGTAAGGTTGCCAGAGCTCAGTAGGGGAGGGTATAGGGTCTTAAAGGCAGGCAACGCATCTGCGACTCTTGTGCGGTTGTTGATGGTCATGTGCAGCGGTAATCACTTAGCCATTACGTGATCCACTTTTTGGTTTGCCTCCCTTAAACATAAAGAAGCCTCTTAAGTGATCATGTCCATATGTAATCTATTTCAGTTTAGTCATATGACGAACAGAACTTGCATATTCTGATGGTAAGGACTCTTCCACTCCGTATGACAACAACTTTAGCTCTGCCCCAAACATGGCTCCGAGTCTGTCCAAGTCCATCGCTAGCTATATGTATGTAGTTATGGCGCGTAAATGCTTTCCCGTGCGTCTATGAAAAGGTGATTTTGGTGAACCCCTCATTTATACTCTGTTCAGAAATGTCTCAATATACTTGTAAAATAACTTCTAACTTTCACTTTCACGAATGCAAAAAATCCTACCCTTATTCCTCGCACTATTGATATGTCAAGAAAGTTGCAAAATGTAAGAATTATATATATGTATGTATATATCTATTTTTTATCACCACATCGCCGACGAACAAACTTTGAATAGAGGCGAAAAACTCCAAGTTCTAAAGGGACGTTTCCCTTAATGGGACCCTTAGTGAAATATTCTCCAGTTTTCCGATACTTTTGTACTAATGTTACGGCAATGTAATTTTATTTTCTATTGGTTTGCGAACAAATTGTTTCTAGAATGACCTATCAATTTCAATGTTGTGCTCTTAATTGTAATAGTTGTTAAGCACTTGGCTAGAACTGAGAGAAATTGAATTTGATGGTACTTGTGTTTAGAGTTCTTAATGAATGAAGACGATTATGTAAATAAAAACAAGTACTCGTTGTACATTTATTTTAGTGTGGACACACACCAGAACGAACTAACGCGACCAAAGTTCGGCTTGACTACGCCTTTAATGTATTTTAAATGAAGGATGACACACCATGCCAAAACAACGTCGCGTAAAATTGTATACAATACTTTATTAACAAGAGCCGAACTTTGGTCGTGTTTTTTCCGCTCAGTGTGTTTCTAAACATGAAATTACGAGCGCTTCACAACTTAACTTCAATTTACATTTTTTTTACAAGCAGAACCGATACATTTATTTTAGCCTCATTTGTATTTAATGTAAATTTAGAAATTGAGTCGTCCTTTTTTGTCAATAGGTATTCGGTAAACGTGATCACGTAAATGTTGAATGGAAAATATTTATAATAACCCTCACGTAGAGGTTTTTCTGACCACGCGCTTTCCTCATTTAGATCGTAATCCTCTGTAATTGCTTCTGTTACATTGTTTCTGGTTTAATATAATATTTTTATACGCAGCGTTTAATTTTAGAAGCTTATGGCTTCGTGTATCTCGACCTTAATAAGGAAATACGACCAAGAAGCAAAGACAATGAAAACGTAAGTTAATTTTGGAACGTGATTTTGGAAGATTAGAAATTAGCATATATTTGTTTTAACTACGTACGTAAAGTAATCAGCACAATTTTCACAAACTCGCAGAGGTAACGTGAGAATATACAATACCCTCAAAATATAAAGCTCGCCTACGACTTTAGCTGAATTTAGCTGTGATCCCGAGTGAAGTGACGAGAAATTTAACCATATCAATTTCCCGTCAAGATATTCAATAGCTTTGAGTATATTTACCAACCACATTAATAGAATCATGTCTCCATTCCTCTTATTACGCAATACGGATACCGAGTACCGAGTGTTTACAAGACCGATTGATACACGAGAATCGATCTCGAAGACACTTCACATATTCGTACTGGATCGAGTATTCTGCACACATCGAGAGCTTCAAACGATCAATATCGAGTGCTGTACAAGTATCGATTATAGCGGCTTTAAAGTCTAAAACAAGTCAAGTTTAAAAGTTACCTATAAGGTAATTTTAAACGTTCTAGAAATGCACTCTCTAATATATAGAATTATAGACACATCACATTATTATTGTAAACAATGTTTCCAATAATAAATTATTTGATAACAATACATACGTTGATCTGAGTCCTTCATAAGTAGCTTGTAGTCAAAAGTTTGTACTGGGCGGGGAACGAACTCGCGATCTCTTGTACGTAACATTATCTTCTTTAGCATTACGTGAAATCGGTCGTCAAATTACACAAAAATAACGACTATTTATATATTGCATTCGACTCGTATACAAATTACATTTAAAACCCTCTACAATGTAATGGTACTTCTACTGAAGATTTTTTTTCCAGTACTCAAAATAAAAGTTCCTTTTCATTGTTTTTAAACAAGGTGCCAAAGATTTTCTTGTTTTTAATTTTATTCTTTACGACGACGATTTAACGTCGGGAGATGCTAGTAAAACAAGCATAATTTTTCAGTAACGTATTATATTGGCTGTAACTGCAAAACTCCATTCTACAGAGATTACGTTTACGGCATCTTGGGGAAATTATACAAACAAGTAAACATTGTTACCTTTGAACTTTTATGGGTTAATGGGCCTTGAATATTATAAGAGTTAATTTCTGTGCAATAAAAAAATGTTTATGTTCACCTCGCGTTGTGGGTCTAGTGGCTAAGTACAAGATCGTCATCTCAACGTCCTGGGTTCGATTCTAAGATGGTGTAATGTAAAAATTTTGCTGTTGTTTCGGATAACAATGATTGGGATTGTGATCAACAAACTGCAAATTAACAAGCGGGGTGGTAACGCCAACCCCATTTTTGTAACGATAACAAAACGTTGTTCTTCAAAATTAATTATGATTACAAACTAAACGAACATTTTATCAAAAGGCAAAATGGTATCTACTAATCAATTCAGTTAAAAAACTCAAGGTAACCTTATTTTCTTTTAAAAACATCTACCATGGCAAAACAGCCGGTATAGCAAAAGAAGAATATTTATAAAGAAATTAAATTACAAGCCACTCTAGATACATTTTCTTTGTCAACTGCGGAGGGCAGAAAACATACAAAATAAATGGTCTCGTTTAGATATTGTTTGCTCACTTCTCCGGCCGCGGATATAAGCATTTTTCCGGGCCGTAACCTAGGAAAATATTGGTTTGAGACATTCCGCATTTTAATATGATACAGTGAAGCATGTAATGATATAGAATTTAATCGTCCCCAAAAAATACAACAGATAAATTTTCTTTAATATACATATTGTATTCTTTACAAGCATACCACAAAAAAAAAGTGATACTCAAAAAATAATCGCGTATCTAAGTTTCCGAATCATTAATAGACTATAAACCCATGTTGTAAAAAATTGGGTTATTTGAACAACCAGGTGACATATCTAGCAGGATATAAGTGCATAAAATAATATGATTCAACACTATGCTGTCACTTTAATGCTACACTATAATGCAACTGAGTGTGGGTCGGGGGGAGGTAGTAATAGCCAAGCATTCATAACTTTACCATCCTTCCACATTCTCTAAACGCTGTGACGGAACTCCATTTGATTTTACATTTTCATTAAAATCCCAAGAATAACCATTAACATACAATAACATATTATTTTGAACGTTATGCTTTAGGATATTAATTACACAGAGTAATTGCAAGCGCAAAAGTGTTATTTAACTCATGTGATTGCGAAGTTTAGATGTGTTTAGTTTAACAAACAAATTACGTTTGGACAATTTAGCATACTATGCCATCTAGACATAAATTAAGCTACACAGGCCTTTCTCAGGGTACGCTTATAATAATTATTGCAATGGATTAAATGTGGTCTAACCTCTGTAATCAATACGAAAGAAACCAGACCATTTGGATCATAGTCGAGACCAACGGCACGCACTGAATCATTATTATGTATTATCGGCCAGTTAGGTGATTCAGTCTGCAATGTCCTAACTAAACTGGGAAAACCAACACAAAGTGCAAAGTATTCGCCGCGGGATTCGAGCCTACGACCTCCGACCTCCGAGTACAGCGCTCTAACCACACCACGGAGGAGATTTATTCTGTAAGGAACTTATTGAAAAAAGAAAAAAGTTGCCTGTATCCGCCAATTATTAACTCGAAGAGGGTAGATTACATTCAAGACGTCAGAAACGTGTGTCTGTAATAAAATGTCGAGAAGAGCCAACGTAATACAGATTCTGTTTTACGACGGAATGAAAAATAAACAAAAGAAAAGAAAACCGCAAAGACAAGGATTCTCGTAAAACAAAATGAAATTTACAATATTAATCCGAGTGGAAAATAAATTCGAACCGATATCGGGACCTATAATTTATAGCTCACCAGGACCTAGGTAAAAAAGAGCTTCTTTAAGTAGATAGAAGGTTTTTTTTGTTTTTATAACATAGTTATGATTATGACATAGTGGGACCGCTCGAATGAGCCGCTCGTTTTGGGTAACTATTGTTCGTTTGCCTATCTCTTACATAGAAAAGAACTCAGAAGCCTTTTGCTAATGAGCGCTGCTTCTCATGCGTGGCGTGAGAGCTTTGGTTCACAATCACACCCAACATTCACTCTTATTAAAGACTAGCGGCCTCCCGCGACTCCGTCCGCGTGGATTTCGATTTCCAATAGCCTAAAGCCTTCTTCGTCAAATGGACTATCTAACACAAAAATATTTTTTCAAATCGGCCCAGTAGTCCCCGAGATTAGCGCGTTCAAACAAACAAACAAACATACAAACAAACAAACAAACTCTTCAGCTTTATATATTAGTATAGATTAGTATAGATCTAATGAATATCAGCTATATGGTGGAGGAAAGCATCGAGTAGAAACCACACAACGAAACACTGTGTGAAATGGAGAAGGCGATGTCAAACCACTCCATAATAATTCCCAAAAGAGTTGTTGTGTTTCATTTCATACAATGACCACGACTCTCAGTTATGAGACGTACTACTCAATGAAGACCTAGGCAAACAGCATGCATTGACTTTTTTCGGAAATAGGGGAGGAAACGGAGGTGGTACTGATGTATAAAGTTATTTGACGACCGTGACATGAATCTTTCGATTGACACTAGGAGTAGGGTTTATTGATATCCTTGCGGGGATCGCCCATTTGCTAGAAACCTTATGTGTCCTTAGAGGAGAGTGTGTGTGGTTTTTAAATAGAACTTAGGTCTTGTGTTTTAATAATTTATTATATGTGGTTGATTCCAATAACTTTGCGCAAGAGATCACAAAATCATTGAACGCACTAACAAAACTCATAACATTTGCGATTCTCTCTATTGAACTATTGAAAGTTTTAGTATAAGCGACCCATTTACGCCCTCGTATACATTCTAACCGAAATTAATAACATTCGCTCGAACGCTCTCAGTTAACTAAGATTGTTCATTGTTACTATTTTGAATACTCTGAAAATGTTCTTAGTAGGTATTCATATCTATACTAAAATAATAAAGCCAAAGAGTTGGTTTGTTTGTATGTATACTTATTTGTTTGTTCTAAAGCGCTTATATCAGGACCTATTGGTTCGAATTGAAAAAATATTTTTGACTTGGATAATCCATTTATTAGGGAAGACTTTAAGCTATTGAAAACAAACATAATTATTCATGCACACAAATATTTGTCTTTTGTATCCGGTTCGATCGCAAAAATCTAAAACTTTTTATCGTCACAATGTTTGGCTCGGGAACTGAACTCACGACTTCCCTTGCAATCCAAAACAGACCTAGACGCTTACTAACCAAATGCTAAAATGTCCAGCGGTATAAATCCGTGTAATTTCTCTGAATGTAAAATGTTCATAAAAGATTATCTGTAGCATAGCAAAAGATTCAAATTCAATTTGGTGAACAAATTGAATTCGAAAACATATATGAAACAGAATTTCTAAGTTCTATCCACTTACCACACTCTAGTATAACCATCCACAATTATTGTTCTAAAATTATCTCCAACTATCTCCCGATTTTGTTCTAAACAAAACGACACTGTCTCCATATCACACCATCCTCTTGGCTTACTCCTAATTTATGGAAACGTCGATCCGCCTTCATCCATGCGTGAGGAAGGACGCAAAGATTCACTTTCTGGATTGTTTATAAGAAAACCCTAATATGGTGCGCGATATTTAAGCAGTTCAGTTAGGACGGAGTGACTGGCTCTAGACAAATACTTTAAATATGATAGCCATATTATCGTCACAAAGTTCGTCCGACTTTGGAACTGAACATAGGACCTCATTTTCCAGTAGAAACAGACCTTGATGCATACGAATCCAAAGGTAAATGTCTTGCAGAATAACTACTCCTTGTTTGTCTTGTGTTATATGTTAACTAAAAATCATCTATAGCTGTAGAAAATAAAATTCAATTTGGTACCCTGTATGAAACATCTTTTCAAATTTCCACTCATTATTAAAACTATGCACAATTATTGTTTCAAAATCATCTTGTCTAAACAAAACGACACTTCCAACTCTAATTTATAGAAGCGTCGATCCGCCTTCATCCATGCGTGAGGAAGGACTCAAAGATTCACTTTCTGGATTGTTTACACGCAACCCTGATATGGGGCGCGACATTTAAGCGGTTTAGTTAGGACGGAGAGACGGTCTCCGGTTCGACCGCAAACTGGCAAATAGGAACGCTTTTGTCAGGCCGAGTGGAAATTTGAAACGTAAGTTGACGCTTTTTAGGGTCACGGGTACGAGTGGAATTTTATTAGACAGTTTTGGCATTGATGTAGCTAATTTTATAAAACTATTGATAATATAAAACTAAATCAGATTAATACTCGTTCTGATATCGATGCCTATATTAGTATCAGCTAATGGGCCACTGCTATACGAAGGTCTAGCATTGGGAACAAACGCAGAGAATCGCTGCTCTCATTCTCCTGGTCATTTCTTAAGACATATTGCATATCAACATTATTTTATGGAAATGGTATTTACCTTATGACTGTTGCATTGCAGGGAGGCTCATTTATTAAAATTAATCATAATAATAATTAAGAGAACTAGCTAAAAATTATTTCCAAATTGCATACTGGTAATCAAAAAACAAACCTACATTGCTAAATTTCAACAAATTATGCTTGATCCACGAATTGAACCCAAGACCTCGGGATCACTTACTTAAATCCCTGACCAAGGAAGGGTTGGCCTATGTAAATTTTCCAAATTGTCTCGTATTTAACCCTCTGAATTCTGTACTGTGGACCCGTTTAAAGATACTTTTTATGTCATTACAGAATCGTTTTCCTATACCTTTATTTGGACCCGGCCAACCGTAAACGAGGACTCAAACATTCACTTTTTGGATTGTTGACTCGAGAATTAACTTTATGATTACCAAAGGTCGTGTGCTGAGTATTTTTACGGATCGATTATCTTTTGTTTCTGAGTTTAATCGTTCGTTATTTGAATTATTACACTAAGTGACATTTTTTATATCAATAATTACAAGGGTATTCGAAATCAATTAATGAATCGTTTTAAAATACCTAGAGATACATAAATAAATGCAATGATGTTCATTTTCATTTTAAATTAATGTCAATATTTAAAATGTATGACAAACCGGTTTGAAAAATATATTTGTACTTTCCTAGTTCTTGTGTAACAGAGAATTGAGATTTACATCCTTCCACAAACCTACAATTTGTCTTAATCTTCACAAGTTCTGCACGCATACACTGCCGCTGAGCTCTTATGAATAATATCCTTTGACACAGATAAAATTGATGGGCTCTAACAAAGTTTTATACACAAAGTTCGAGTGAGTTGTGTAAGTGAACGCACCTCTGTCAAGAAATCTCGTAAATCCATTTCCTTACTGATGTTATATCAAGGTTGGTTACCCCTGCGAGGAGGCAATGCTAGTGATGAAGTGATATTTTTATTGTGTGCGTTTATCTCTCCGTTATTTGTTGACGTATTTGTTTGAAGCCCGTTTGTTTTTGAGATAGTGTTATTAGTGATATTGGTTCCGTTCTGAAAGTAGGCAGATGATCGCTACTTGATCTCTCGACGGTCATATCATATTGCTGTCCCACTGAACTATGAGAGTGAGGGTATTACACCTAGCTGATCGTATGATTGGCCGGGATGGTCCAAAAACGGCCGGAAGGATGTTAAATTAATTTTAAAGTCATGAAGTAGGTGGGTACTTGTATCTACTTAATTGTCGTTTATTTTAGGTATGTATCTGTACAATATACATTCTGTGGTTTTCAATAAACGCAGCCCAAGATTATTTCTCTGATGATCTTTTTATGATCTTGATCCCTCATTACATAAAGTTATTTATGAAATCAAACCACTATATTTTGTCTTTGTTTGATACTAATTAAAAACGTGAAAATGGGTATCGAACCCACATTTGTGCCTGTTAATGTCATAACTTATTTCGATATTAATTTGGGTTTGTTATTCTACCTAACACTGCACTGGTTAGGGCAATTATTTAAACAAGAGAATATATACACGACCTAAAATTCTAAGGATATTATGGGTAAATAATAAGCACTATTTATAGCAACAGTGATAATTTATTTCATCAACCTTCCCCGTATTAACATTTTTTACAATTATTCGAAGATCTTGACTATCTTATGGTGAAAACCAGTTCAAACATGATGGTTAGTAGTAAATATCCAGAAGAATGACACCAGGAACCTGGAACAATGAGAAAACATTAATAGCGAACAGTTCTTATAATAATTGGCAATATCTAAAGGGTTCAGAGAACAAGTCATCTTATACGCAGTGGATGTCTTTTAAACTTCATTTGAGTATACCTCAATAATAGTTGAGGTATTTTCCAAATATACTCTTCTGAAATAACACTATCATATAATATCAAATAATGTAGTATTGTATCACATATAACTATTTCACTAACTTCTTAATAGCCATTTTTACTGACTCCGTGACGCAGTGGGTAGTGTGTCGCACTCAAATGCGGCGGCCGCGCCGGAGGTCCTGGGTTCGAATCCCGGGTCGGACCGATGAAATTGTGTCTATGTTTTCATGATGTGATAACACAGATACAGTCCGGAGTTTGGAAGTTGGCGGTGTTATTACACCCCCGTGCCTCGGAAAGCACGTTAAGCCGTTGGTCCTGCGCCTGATCTCTCTACGGTCGTGTCAGACTGCTGTCCCACCGAATTATGAGAGTGAGGGAATAGGGAGTGCACCTGTGCCTGCGCATGCGCTTGTGCACTATAATATATCCCGCGCAAGTGGCTAATCGTAAGATTGGCCGCCGTGGCCGAATTCGGCTAGGAGGGTATTATTAATAGCCATATGAGATTTTAAACTTTCGCGTTGCATTACTATAATGATATTTATTAACGGGACTAAACGGGATTCTTAAAAGCCACCGAATTTTAACGTTTGCTCATCAACCATCACCAAACCAAAACCTTAATAATTTATATTTGTAAATAACACAAATTAAATAAGACAATTCAGGAAATATACTTTTTTTAATAGAAACATATTTGCCCTAGTAAACAGTTAATAATTATGCATATCAACGGATAAAACCAATTCTTTTAATTATTTATGATGTTGTCAAAATTAAATTGTTATAATAAAAACGCTATTAACTTGATGCGCTTCGCATTTATAATATAAACCTTACCACGTAGTGAAAAAAGAGGTAATGAAAAAGATATATTCAACATAAAAAGCCGAATGAGGTATAACGTGCATCATAAAAAAAGGGAAGTTCTTTTCATACCTTAAAAGGTTTCCTTGGATCATACACCTAAAGTAAGCGGACTTAAGTAACTGAGGGGGTCAAAAGATCTCTGGTAGTATTTGTTAATGTTGTAAGTGGTCTAAATATTTATTGAAAGTCATTCAATACTTAATGGTAAATCATATTTGAGTATTAAGTTTCTTTAGAATTATTTTATCACATCAAACAATAATACTTTTACCTGCTAATGTCATTTGCAACGTTATATTTCTTTTGATGAATTTACCAATTAACATTATTTGGCGAATGACATTTATTCGCAATGATTGGATCTTGAATTACTCGTATTGCATTATATCAAAATGAAAAAAATATATTTATTGGTGACCTTGCAAAATATAAGTAAACTAACGAAAAAACACACCAGGCTGAAAATACGCAACCGAAGTTTACGCGCGACGTAATTTTGTCATGGTGTGTTATCATCCATCCAAAAGACATTGCAGACGAAGTCACGCTGCACTTCGGTCGCATTTTTCCGGCTAGTTGTATTTACAATTGTGTTGTATTTACAACTAGCCGGAAAAATGCGACCGATGGTATGTTTACCATCTTGTGAATTGTAAACCCCTCTACCAATGTAACACAAAAAAAGTTATATTCCTCAATTAAATCATTGAACGAGTACAAAGCGATACTCACTGTTCTCAACAGAATCCGGCATGACCATGCTATGCATCTCGGAGTCTCTCAGAAAGATGTAATCCGCGTGGAAGCCCGTCCCATCGAGCCGGTCGTTCGACTTGAAGGTAAGCCGGAGGAAGTTACTCCGTGACGTCACACGAAGCTCTTTGAGCTGGCCGCAGTGCCTCGTGCTCTCGGAGTCTATCATCTGACTCGAGAACTGGATGTAGTCACTGGCTGATACTGCTTCACATCTGGAGACAAATGTTTGTTTGAGTAACATGTTGAAGAGAGGAAGAGTATAGTGGAACTTGTAGTGAAATGACCCGCTCATATGGGGGAGTCGGGAGGCTTTCGGGACCGGGACTGCGGTCCCAAAAGACCCTTTCAAAATCAAATATTTATTTTGATGGGGCTTACGGGACTGGTAGCAGTGGTCCTAAACGACCCCATAAAATTAGTAATTATTTTTAGTGGTACGTTGCATGCATTTACATTTGCATGTAAAAATTAAATGCCAATGTTTTCGTTATCTGTTCTTTTAATTGAACACTTATTTATTTGTTCTGTGGTCCCACTCAAAATAATTACTAATATTATGGGGTCGTTTGGGACCACTGGTACAGGTCCTGAAAGCCCCATCAAAATAAATAGTTAATTTCGAAAGGGTCTTTTTAGACCGCGGTCCCGGTCCCAGAAGCCTACTTACACTATGTGGGGTAAAGAACAGGAGACCACAGAAAAGAAGTTTTTCATAACGTGAAGGATCAAAATACGGGTCGTGTATAGAATTTATGTTTGTCTCACATAAACATTGGTAATATCTTTGAATCGCGGGTGACCCATAAGCTATCACATAATCTGTTAAAGAATAATATAGATTAAGTTGAAGCACAAAGATAACATGAAAGTCAAATAGTAATTAAAATTGTGTCCGTTGCGGGAATCAAAATCAATGCGACTAAAACTTTGTAGCATTGCAAAATGGTTGCAAGCAAAGACAATTATAATAGACCATACAACAGCAACTGCGGTAGTTACAGGTTTAATGTAAATAAGCCAATGAATTTGTTTAGTGCAAACGATAAATCCAAGTCTCCCTAGTCATTAGCTTTCAGTCATTTAGAACAAAAAGCACCAAAGTTGCAATACTAATGATAGGCTTGGTTAATACAATTTCAAAACGGGGACATCGCGATCAGAAACGCCAATGTAAAAACTTCGTTTTTTATTTATTTGTGTTGCCATAATAAGAGATGATTAGTCATTACAATTAAAGCTCAGTTAAACGTCGTCACTTACAAAGTTAAGGTGAATGCTATCTTACGTATAGTTAGAAATCACATCACACACAATCACATGTTAATAAGAAATCGTTAAAGTCTCTGTTCTCATCAAAACGAATAATAGGATTGGATGCCACAAAAACGCAACGGAAACATTTCAATCAAAAATGCCAATGTACAAACCTAGGTTTGCAGTGGAGGGGGCTGATGGATCCACGGAGAGAGACAGCACTACAAGCCACAATCCGCCGTATCCCTCCCCTACTAAATCTAGTTTTGCCTAGGCCATATTTCACATTAAAACCCGCGCTAGCTAACAAGGTTACGTCGGCAAATCCTGATCCCATTATACAAACATCACGGAGTGACGAGAAAACATATTGCCGCACTGGTGACAGTGATAAATGCCCCTGAACGTACGTAATTCATACTCAACTATGCTCGACCATATTAGATGGTGTAGTGTTAAGCGGGACACCTGAACAGCCATTTTAATTTGATGATGCTCGTTGAGTGTAATGTCAGAGCTTTCTGTAACACTATTTTGACTGATAGAGTGATTTAAAATTTAAGGGTCGTTACAATGTTTGTTGTAACTATCTTATAACGTCACTCTTCGAGTTCAGGTGAATTTCACTTCATATTAGTTGGAAGTGACTTCATAAGAAAGTATTTTTATTGTTGTTATTTCCCAACTAAAATTTCTCGACTCGAAAATAGCACAATTTCTCAATTAAGATAGCGCGGTTAAATAAACATCCGTTTAATTTAATTTAATTCTGCTGAAATACTTTTACATAACCCCTACGTAAAACCCCCTACGGTTCTCCACTATACTATCAAAGAACTGTTTTGCATGGAAACGCAACAATAGTGAATTGTGATTTCATTATACAAACATCACGAAGTGGCGAGAAAACATATTGCCGACAGTGATAAATGTCCCCACACGTTATTCATACTGAATTACGTACAGCAAACTATATAAGATGAAAGAATGTATGGAATACGATTACTTGGTCATCTGAGTAACAATTTTGATTAGAAATTTTCCAGCTCCAAAATAGTCACAAAAGCTTTAATAAAAGTAAAACTTTGATTAGAAATTCCGATTTAATTACCATTTATCTATAGTGTACAAATTGATGGGACTGAAAATCCTTTTGTATTTTAATATTATTTATGGTGATTATGATTTACAAAAGTAGATAGCAAGGCTCAAATTACCTTTTCCTTCCTTGTTAAGTAAATTTTTTGAACGGTTTTTATTTCATAACTTACTGTATTTTATCAAAGAAGTTATAGCATAATACTGTTTCCTTCCATAGAATGACTAACTTCAATGTTTTGATGGAAACTCAAATATGTCCTTAAAACTTCCTGATGTATGGTAACTATCTAGACTAGAATAATTCAGGAACATCTGGAAACTGCTAGGTTGCAGTTCAGAACAACATGAAAGTTTTGGCAGAGATTCTGCTCATTCGTAAGATTGTCTATCGCGTGTAAAATTATAGTTTAACTTGCTATTCCAATGAATTCGGTGGAGGAAATGGAATATTCTCGTTTAAAGAATTCTAACTGTAAAGACCCAATGAGTTTTAGGACTTAGGTACATGACCGTTACACTACTGCTGTTCAAAATTAGGCTGGCTAAAAAAACATGATTGATGCACATTTAAGACAAGAACGCAAGCAAGGTCCTCGACGCCTATCTACTGACAAATTAAAAAACGATCAAGAAATAACCTATATCGGTTTTAAGTGCTTTCTTCTTATTGCAAATAATGTTAAATAATGGATGTAAAAGTTACCAGCCACTATATAAATATCGTCATGGTCAGTTTTGAATATTTGTCTTGCCGCAAGATAATAATTGGTAAATACTGTATTAATGACCTGTTGCTAAGAAGCCCTTGGTATGTTGAAGATAATTAATACGTAATCACGCTAATTAGAATAAGATTACTTCAAGTACCGGTTACCTTCTAAATATACTCGTGCGGGAAGCCATAATGATATTCAAACGATTACATGGTTTCTTTGCGAAATGAGTATAGGTGTGTACCTATTGTGAAAATTATTATTTATTACGTTAGCTAACTAAAACTTGAAATCTCAATTTGGAAGTATAATCAGAAAGGCTGGATTACTAAAATGTTTAAAATGACATCAATCCTGTGCTGCATTTGAAAAAACTGAAACATATTTTGACCGACTGGGGAATCGAACCCAAGACCTTGAAATCACGGACAAGTACTTAAATCACTAAATAAAGAAGGCGGGGAGGAATTTCAAATTGCTGTTATCAATTAAAAATACAAATCAAATTGAAATTAAAATAAGCTAGCTCGTTTGCCGCCTGTGACATAAAAAAATATATATGAAAGAAAGAAAAGAAGAAAGAATATATGTATAAAATACTCACGGAAAAACTCCCTCCACGTCGAAATGAGTGAAATGCAAATGCACTTTCTCATTCTCGTGTCCGTAGAAGAAGTAATTGCACTCCGTATCCCGCGGGTACAGACCCGGGTAGTTTGGTGACGTCACAGACCCTCGCGACCTCTCGCTGCTATTGTATACGAAGGCACATGGAAATTCTAATAGTTGGTTCCCAGTTGTTATACCGTAATCTGGAAAAGGAAAGATTATAAATGTGGGTGCAGGATTTGGAGTCAAGCTTTTAACGCTTAAGTTCATAATGTCCCCTAATTCCAATGAAATTAAATAAATAATAGAGGGGGGGGGGGACAGATCAAACTTTATTTGTGCAATCTTTCACCCCAAGGAAGCAAAATAGGGTGGTAGAGAACTTCGAGCGATGATTCTTGATTTAACAAGGTCATCTTTATTAGAATAACCTAAGAAATATTGTACTGTCAATATATTAATCAACTCATTGTGCTTAATATCAAAGTAAAACAAGTAAAACACTTTTTAACGTCTAATTAGGTAAGATTAAACGCAAAAGGAACGATATAACACCATGTCTACAATTGTATATACTCATAAATATGTTTGACCTATGAAACAGAAAATGCTCAGTCATTTTAACGTTCTTACATCTAGGGGTCGCAATACCGAATCATTTAAGCAAAACCGGTATTTTCGGTATTGGCTTCAGACTAATACCGATAATCCGGTATTTTCGATATTTCCGGGATTAAGATAAAGTTAGCAAATTTAGTATAATAAAGTTAGTCTGCGGAGGAATAGTAGTAAGTAGGTACCTAACCAAAATGAATTTATCTTCTAAATAAATAAAACAAAATATTCATTAACGCAAGGTTTATTATTTGATATGTTGGTAATCAATCAGTTAGTTCTTAGCAAAAATTTTCTAATATTAATGCCCGTTTATTCCTTTATTAAAGTAACTCAGGTTAACTAGTTCAAATACTTTAATCAAATGTTCTAAAAATGAAATGTTTATCAAACTTGAACATCTCACAACAGTCTCAACATATACAAAACGAACCAAAAAATGCACTTTTTAATAATAAAAACATAAAACATAAAATTACAGTTATTCGCGCGCGCATAATTTGAATTCAATGGCGTAGTGCAGGCGCTGGAGGTATGTGAGTATGCAAAAACCGAGTGACGGCAACTATGACCGGATTCTGATTCCTGAGACCCTCAATAATGAAAAAACCAATCTTGCCGCCAGGTCTGATGGTCCATTTCCCCTCCATTCACATCCCCTCTTCGCCCATACAAAAACATATGGCGCGTACGCGTTTGGTGTTTTTCTGCGTCCATTCCGTCGCTTTGTTAGTCGTATTTTCGTATATATGTTACGGGCCATGTGATAAACCCGGGCCGTATTAATAATTCCCGGGCCGTATTAATAATTCCCTACTCAATTGGGCAATGTGATAAAAATAGCGTAATTAATCACTTTTCCCGGCCATTATGATAAATTCCCAACCCATATTGGGCAAAGTGATAAAAAAGGTTATTTGAAGTGTTTTTGCTAACTAAATCTAATTAAACTTACCATATTTTCATGAAAAGTTAAAAGAACCATCAATTGAACATAGCAATTTAAAAATAAACACTTAAAAAAGCAATTATTGATATAAATCACGTCCTACTTTTATTTTGATAAAAATATTACTTAAGATGAAAAGTCGTTAACGTGTGTTATGTTCGTGACTAGGGGAATTTTAAAAGGTCATAAAAAAAAATAACCCTAACCTATATCCATCAAATTAGTCTTCCGCTTCTTAGGTGGTCTAAAATAGGTTAGGGTTATTTTTTTTTTGTGACCCTTAAACATTTCTTATCATAATGCCCGGTCCAAGTGATAAATACAAGCCATCTCAAACACTGATTTATTACATGGACCACGAGGCGTCGGGAATTATTAATAAGGGCCGGTCAAAGTGATAAATTAATCACTTTGCCCGACGCTCTTGGGAATTATTAATAAAGGCCGGCCCTTATTCATAATTCCCGATTAATCACGTTGCCCGTAACATATACATAGATATCGCCGTGGCGATACCGACGCACGGGTGCCTATAAATAGCGCGTCGGTATCGCCGCCGCGGCTATTTAAAATATGTAACATCTTCGGAAATATTTACTTAAATTACATGCTGTAAAAAGCATATTGATCTATAATAAATGCACAATTTATTTTAGATATTTAATTGGATAAGGATTACTGCAGTAATGTTTAAAATCACTTCGTAAAAAAAAATTATAAGAGGTAAAAACAATATCTAATAAAAATGCTTATGGTGGGTTATCCCTAAGAGATAGACATATACCATGCTGGACTTTTTTGTGGAACATTTCAAGGTGGACAATACTGTAGTACATTATTTTGGTCTATCTAGTAGGGTTTAGCCAGCGTTATTACAAAAAAAGCTCAAAAAACGTGCTTTTTCACGACATCACATTAGAAACCTCTAAAATTATCAGTGTTTCTCTACTATAGTATGCAAGTATCATACATGTAAACCTTCGTTATGAATTACTCTATCTATTAAGAACTAAACCGCATCAAAATCGGTGATGTATATACGAAAATACGACATACAAAGCGACGTAATGGACGCAGAAACACATTAAACGCGTACGCGCCATATGTTTTTGTATAGGCGAGGAGGGGGTGTGAATGGAGGGAAAATGGACCATCAAACCTGGCGGCCAGATTGGTTTTCTCATTATTGAGGGTCTCAGGAATAAGAATCCGGTCATAGTTGCCGTCACTCGGTTTTTGCATACTCACATACCTCCAGCGCCTCCTCTAGCGCGAAACTTTTTCTATTTGTATTTATTTTTTATTTATTTTACTAAAACCGAAAATACCGAATATCTCGGTTTTTGTGAAATGAATACCGGTATTAATCAGACCTAAATTTGGCTCGGTATTCCGGTATTTTCGAAATTCGGTATCCCGGTTTGCGACCCCTACTTACATCCCTTACAGGTTTCAAAAGCCAATCGCGATACTAAAGCAAGGGAACTAAGTGTCCTCAAGTCCAAGTATCCTAACAACAGAAGTGCTGTAATTAGTGAATCTACGAGTATTTACCCTTCTGCGGAAACCAGAAATAATAAAGGATTCTCAACGACAATCTTGAGTTAATTAAGTGTGGAGATAAGAACAAGAACTTTCTTGATTTTTCCTTTGTCTCTACTCTATCAGTTGTTTGTCAAATTATAATAAACATAATGTTATCCGAGTTTTGGCAATGGTGGTGAATTTTTAAAGCATTCTGTTTAATCCCATGGAAGCAATTAATCGGGTTAAAAAGTATCCAATCCCAAATTAGCCCATACCCTGCCTGTATACCAAATATAAATAAATAATAATAAAATAAATGCCTTGGACTAACACACCAATTGCCTAGCCCCAAACTAAGCTCGAAGCTTGTACTATGGCAGCTAGGGAACGGATAGACATACTTAAAATACTTTTATAAACATCCATGACTCGAGTACAAATGCCGATGTTCATCACACAAACATTTGCCCCTAGCGGGATTCGAACCCGCGACCCTTGGTTTTGTAGCCAGGGTCTCTAGCCACTCGACCAACGGGCCTGTCCAAATCTATCTAAATTCGTTTAAATATCATCAAAATTCGTTCAGTACTTCAGTTCAGTAGACCGACATCGTATTTATAATAATTAGTATGATAGATACACACTACACATCTTCATACACCGCAGTAAAAAGCGCTCTGGTTCGATTGATGCAAAATCAGGCACAAAACCAACGGCTTAACGTTCTATGCGAGGTACAGAGGTTATTACACCGCCAACCACCACATTCCAAAATGGCGCTATGAATCCTCCAATAATTTATTCACGCTAACTTTCTTCCATAAAAGCAGGTTAATTTAATTATCGACAAGAAGAAAGATAAAAAGTAAAAACCAGAATACCCTTTACCTTAAAAATTTAAACGAACTATTAAAAAGCCATTAAAGTAATTGCCTCAAACGCCGAAAGGGTTTGAAAAGTTGATCGCAATTTTGAAAACAGAAGGTACTTGGGAAGAATCTTGATTATCAAAGGTTCTTACAAAGGTATTCAGGTAGTTTTATAAGTATTTTCGAAACAAAATAATTTTCTTGCCTAACTCTTTACTAATGGAATGCATTAACATTAAATAGAGCTGGAAAACTTTAAGGAGCTATTAAAGTTTATTTATCTTTGATCTTCATTTATTTGAGGGCCTTTCACTTTAATTGTTCTCATTAATGTCTGATACACCTTATTTAATGGTTTTGTATTTTAAAGATATAGATCAAAATACTGAAAAATACTGAAATATACGTTTCCGTGGCTCAAAAAGAACTCAAATCTTAAAAGAGTTCTGCATTAATCTTGTCACTTACATAATGCACTCATTAACTGATCATAAGGACATAACTCTTTCATGTCTGTATTCAACCAATCATATTTATACTTCGCCCCCATGGATTTCCATTTCCCCATACATAGAGCTTCCTCGATAAATAGACTATTCAAAACAAAAAGATTTTTTAAATTCACAGTAGTTGTTTCTGAAATTAGCGCATTCAAATAAACAATGAAACTCTTCAGCTTTATTATATTGGTACAAAAATAGATCTTTTATAACGCAGATACACGTTCCAAGTTTAGTTCACCAACTTTAGAGAGGCCCACGCCTTCGAAAGAACGAGTATCCAGAACCGTTCAATCTCTCTGGAAATAATACTAACAGGTGGGATCCAATAAATCGTATTTACATTTCCGCTTAAGTAAATTGAACGGAAAGATTGATCTATGAATCGGACGGGGCAGATTTCTTATTGAAACGCCATTCGTATTTTTGTTCCCGATATCGGAAAAATGCGCCCACTTTATGCAGGGGTGCCATAACTTGCTCAATAATATTGAAATCGTATTTGATATTTGGTATTTGCATAATAGTATTAGATAAGTTTGAAATATTGCAGGATACTGAGATATGCTAGTACTAAGAAGTCAAAGGCTAGATAAAATACTTAATATCATGTACCTACATACATTCATGATATATCTCCGTATATGCAAGCAAAGGAGTCAGTTTGTAACCTTAACTATCTACAGAGTAAATTTTTAAATATTCAATTGCGTTAGCTTACACCATAATTCAGAAAAAGTAGTGATATTATATTTCCGCTTAAAAAAGTGTGTTTTTAAATTAATACCTTTATATCACGGAAAATGTGAATCTCGGTTCAAAATTTTCTTTTTTTACATGATCATACTTTCAGATCCTGCGAGATTTATGCCCTGAATGCGACGCGATTATTATATTAAAAGGGGTCCCAGGGAACCCGTTATTCTGATAGACAGGTTAAGGGTTGACCGAATGAAGAAGAAAGATTTTTTTTTTGTATATTAATTACTGATTTAAAAAGTTTTCTCCTATATTCTGCTTTACGATTTCTATAATATTTTATTACTTTGCCAAATGCGTAGGTAGTAGGCACCTACGCATTTGGTACATGTTTTTTTTTAACTGGGTAAACATTATAGCTCTGTTTCTTGTTTAAAAGAAGCGGACCTTCCTACTGCATTTATTTCTCTGTACATTACTTAGGCTAGTTTTCCCAGTACTTAACCCCATAGGTAAATTCCGAAACAATTTAATACGTTGATTTAAATAAACCATTCAAAAGACTATTATATAAATGAGAGGCAACCCTAGTGTATTCCAACCTCCGCGCAATATTTTACAGATGACTGAAATTTTCATTTGGAGTAACCGGAAAGTTTGTAAAGTGGAACGTTTAATTTTTATAATCAGCTGCGTACAAATAATTGGGGCCATAATTACCAAGTTATGTAAAGCATAATTCCGTTACTAACTTGCTAATATCGCTTTGAAGTGGCGTAGCTTGGATCAAATTATATTTTACATTGAAACAGCTCTGAACTGCGAATGTAATAAACGTTTTCCTGTGAATCTGTGCAACTTAGTTATGTTCCAACAATGCCCTACTTACTAAATTGAAATACTTGTTTACATTTATACTGATACTAGTGGCGGCCCGCAACTCCCCCCGCATGGTTGTCGGTTTCCGCACACATATGTATATAATATATACTATAGCCTAAAGCCTTTCTTGTCAAATGGACTATCCAACACAAAAATATTTTTCAAATCGGTCTAGTGGTTCCTGAGATTAGCACGTTCAAACAAACACACTTTTCAGCTTTATTATATTAGTATACATATGAGGATTTTTATATTAGTATAGATAGATTAACATTAATGGTGAGCATGATAAGATGCCATAGAGAAATTAAATTATTTAGCAGCATCATAATATTAAAAGTATCTAATAATGCATATAATTTCGAGGAATAAAACCTCCACACTTCACACATCATTTCAAATTCATAAATGTTGTGGGTGCGAAACGAATAAACACGCACCGCGTTCCATATTCAAAACATGTTTGTCGATTGTTTTATCATTGTGAAAATTTTAAAACAATTGGATGACCACAGCCTGTGCCAGTTTTTATTGTTGGTTTTCCACGCAATTTGGGTAAAATGTGTCGCTTGGACAGTAATGGCTCGTGGTATCGACTCGGGTGAAATTTGTTTCGGTTTTTCCGAACACAGCCCGGGCTTGTGTTCAGCAATCTACATCTGGACTGTATGGGATTAAGCCAAAATCCATCTTTTAAATTAAAACATGTTTTCGAACCATGAGAACCTTCACCCAACAGTGGGAAAAATTATAAAATATGATGATGATGATCCTCTTGATCGATTTTGAACACGGCGACTATGTGCATGATTATGATTTGATTTATGATTGGTGTGTTAGTCCAAGGCATTTATTATTTATTTATTATTATTTATTATATACTATTAAGGTAACGCCGATATAAACACTATAATCGTCTATATAAAACACCTAGGACTTTGTAAATTAATCAATTACATCTTTAATAAATTGCAAACCGAGAACTATCAGCCTCAAGAATGTTATATGTTAAAATCCCTTTGCTTCCAGACATCTTCAATATTACTACCCATATTAAACCTTTAGACCTCATGTATTTAACCGAACTAAATACAAAGGATTTCCCCCACATAGTTACTTTGAGGTAAGCTGTTCAGAAACTAAGTTATTGTAATTGTATTAAAGTCTTTAATATTATGCGGGAACTAAAATCTAAGAGATATAGAGATTTGCCTTTGGTTCTATTAGTGTGGGTATTGTGTAATTAAAATATCTATTCTTTACCAATGAGGTAACAGAATTTCACTCTTGATTCAGATTTGAAATAAAATTTTAAAAATAATAATTTCAAACAACTATCTAAACATCAAATTCTTTTCATCATCATCATCCTAGCGCCTCTCACCGTTGTATATCCGGCCTCGGAGCACAGGAACACATACACTCATAGAGCAATACTTTTGTGCTACATATCTTGGTAGTATTGGTAAAATATCTTGAATAATAAAAATGTGAATATCCGTAACCACTTATCCGTAATCCGTGGATTTATGTCTGAATTGATTTCCTGACTTTATATTAATGTCTTACGAAAGGAACAAAGTAAAAAAGATTCGTGCAATTGTACATTCATCCTAATTTGAACGTTACGGCATCCACAATCCATATAAAAAAATACTCTTTATTGCCCATACAAAACATAAATTATATACTCGTACATATTTGATTGAGTAAGTATTTGAAGTTCATAGGTCAAAAGATCACAGGCACAGTCCAAAAAAAGGTCGACCAAAAGCAAAATAATACATCAATGGATTTAACCTAGACTTACCTTCAACAAAAGAATAAGATATCTTAAATCCCCTACTATGTCTCGAAGAGAACATCCCTCGAAATTCGATCGACAACTTTGGTCCGTTAGACATTATTGGTTTTGGCTTTTCGCTGCCGCAAAATGAGACCATTTTCTCTAGTCGCCCGTCTACATACAAAAATATGTCTAGTGAATCCATGCTCTCGCAGCTGAAACAAAAGTTTAGTTGTACACATTGTAGCGGTGAGGATAAATGTGCCGGATTGGTGGAATGATTCAACTTGTATTTTCGGCCGCACTGTTTCTTTTTACGTTGAAATTGGTGCTGGATTTCCGCTAAATAAAATGTTCTGGCTGCGAAAAATTGGTGGCAATTCTCGATGTTGTTACGAACATACAAAGCATCAAAATAACATATTAGTAACAGCAGTCTGTTTGCATTTCAACCGACTCGATTTAAATTTTTCGACAACACTGCAGATTTAAACGTAAAACCTTATTCGAAGAACTACAAAATAGTAATTAAAAATCTCAAAATAAAATATGACACATGCTCAGAAACAATACATTTTACTTACTTTCTGTACTCAACCCCTTATTGTCTATGAAAGAGGACAATTTACGAATAATATGTATTGCCGTAAAATAAATCCGTAACATACTTGATTTTAATTTCAAGCGTCAGTTTTTCCTTTCAAACATACTGCTTCCGTTCAAGGAGACATCAGAATATTTCTTCTTTATCACAGAAGTCAACTCTCTTTCTCCAAAAACAATCAGTCATTCCTTTTTTAAGCAAACCTATAATGTCTATAATACGAACAACTTACTCGATAATATTCTCAGTGACCCTCTGCAGGCTGAAGTCTTCAAAGACTAGCCGGACCCTCTCCCTGCCGCGGGCGAGGAAGTCGTAGTGACACTGCGTTTTCTGCAGATACGGCGAAGGGTACAACGGCGACGTCAATTTACCGCTTTTACTCTTATCGCTACTGAATACTTGGTCGCAGGACGATGCTGAAACAATTTTATTCATGCCATTATATTTTTTTTGGATTAAATTACTTTTCTCTGTTCCTAAGGTAAACTTTAATGCCCTACGAGGAATACATTAGGTACATACGCCTTATTGGGTGCGTCACGATATTATTGCAGTTCGTGAAATACCGTGTTTACCTTCTTAAACTGTGGCTAATACTTATATGGTAAGCACGTGACTTTAACAGTGTAGAAAACGAATGAAGTACTATTTTGACAGCATTAGCTATCTAACTTGACCGGTCATTGAAATATCAAAATATCAAAATATATTTATTTCATTACAAGTCGGATTTACAGAGTAGGTAAGTATAGATCTCATCCTTTTAAGTTGAAAGAGAGAGAGAGAAAAAAAAATGGTAGAGATGAAAATAATTAGGCCTAACTATTAAGGCTGCAAACACAAGCCGGACCCTCTCCCTGCCGCGGGTAAGAAAGTCGTAGTGACACTGCGTTTTCTGCAGATACGGCGATGGGTACAACGGCGACGTCAATTTACCGCTTTTACTCTTATCGCTACTGAATACTTGGTCGCAGGATGGTGCTGAAACAATTTTATTCATGCCTTTATATACTTTATGGTTAAATTACTTTTCTCCGTCCTTAAGGAAACGTTGGTGCCCTACGAGGAATACATTAGGTACCTACGCTTTACTGGGTGCGCCACAAAATTGTTGCAGTTCGAGAAATACACTGTTTACCTTTTTAAACTGTGGCTAATACAGAAAACAAATGAAGTATTATTTTGACAACATTAGCTATATAACTTGACCGGCCATTGATCGTAAAGGTGAAAATAATTAGGCATAACTATTAAGTCTTTAAACACTAGCCGTCATTTTACTATCTCCACATGAACAATAATGAGAGGTAGAGCTTTGTCGAACTTCCACACGAATGAGTAGCTCGTCTGGGGAAGTACCTCCACCTTACAGAAGACCACAGTGAAGTAGCACTTCGTAACTGTTGTGCTATGTTTCTGCTGGTGAGTAAGGTTGCCAGAGCACAGTTGGGGGGGTATAAGGTTTTCAAAGGCCGGCAACGCATCTGCGACCCTTGTACGGATGTTGATGTCCATGGGCAGCGGTGATCACTTACCATCAGGTGACCCGCTTGTTCGTTTGCCACCATATTATCATATAAAAAAACACGAGGTAATTATTTGGTTAAAAATAAATTTTAAAATAACAATTTGACGTTAATTTTGCTTTTCCTGCGAGTCAAAAAGTAGTTACTACACTACGTCTACTGCAGAACCGTTGACGAGATTTCGTCTTTGTAGTCGCCGCGACGTCATTTTCCTACTCTTATCGCTCCTGAATACTTGATCGCAGACGACACTGGAACGGTTCGTGTCACTTAACTTGTACCCGCTTTCAATTTCTATTAAGCCCTGTAGTCTAGCCGGTCGTAGGGTTGTCTAGTTTATGCTTTTAATACCGAATTAATTAGTGAACATAAGAATGAAATGTTCTTACTTGGTGGGTGTTAAACGAATGAATGTAAAGGACAACGGCAGAATCCCATGTATTTCCAGTACCACATAAAGACTTAGCGTTCCAAGAAGTGAATACTAGAAAATCAATCCTCTAATGATGCTTATCAAAAAATGTTATGGTAACATATTTTTTAAAGCTGGGGATAAAAAGATGATTTCAAACATAACCTCCAATGCAACTTTTACATTATCCACAGAATTGCCATTTCCCCAAATGTTACTAAGGCTTTGACCATCTGACTGTCACTTTGAAATGTAAGCAAAAATTGACCTTATTGCCATGGAGTGTATTAAATATACGAGCACCGACATCTATTGGTCTAAAATGTCAATAGTTCTGTCCCAAATAATGCCAACGTCAAATTCGTTCTCCAGATGGCGTTATAAACAGTTTTTAAACCTGTCAAATTGAAGTGTACTAAATATGAGCCCCAATGATATTTTTTTAAATATCATTGATGACCCTCCATTGTTATTGCTTATTATTTTGTATAACATTGCGCAAACTAATATAAACCTGTAGGGTGGAGGAACACCTTACTGGTGGTTAAGCATTTTTATGATAGATCAACGTACAGTCACTGCTTTTTCAAAACAAATAAAACAAGGAGGAAAATAAAGACCAACATCATTATGTAATAATTATTATTTATTTCTCTAAAATAATATTATGCTTCTCTTCTTTGTAAGATAAGATAAATCCAGCGCTGAACAATATTGAGAAGATTTTCATTCGAGTCTTATTGGACATGACGATGTATGCGTGATAGGCGCGCATATTTCAATAATCACCGCATTAGCAAGTTCCCACACTAAATACTAAAACATTCTGGTATATATTAGAAAGTCCTCACAAATAATCACACAAATCACACTCGAAGAGTCCCTTTTCGCAGAATAGCTGACAGCGCAGGAGCAAAGGTGCTCAACCTACACACATCTATTGTAATATTATTATATTACATTTTTATTATTGTATACAACATATTTATTATTGTATGTATCTGCGTGCTCAACTGAAGGCAAATCATTTAACAAATCATAACACGGCAAATATTGTGAACAAGAATGCAATAAAGATTATGAAAATGAATATTAATTGACCGATGTCTTTCCGATCAATTTTGACACTTATCAAACATAAACTAAAGAGTCGCTGTTCAGATAACGTCAAATGCGTTCTGTTTTTCCATGTTCGATGACCGGCGTTTTGTTTCAGGGATTTTATAAGATAATACAATCAAGGATTTCCGGCTATTCCCAGCTTCTAAAAATCTACTTCAAATTGAAAAATGTTCGTCTCATGATTACCTTTAAATCCTATATAGTTAGTTCTGGGAACGCTTAGTTTTACGAGTGGTACTCAGTTTGCGTTCTCCTTTTGTAAAATCTTGTTTAATTACTAAGTAGGTCACCAAGTACAGTGACATTATTTGACTTTCATTATTGACATAAAGAGATATATCGACTGACATTGACATAAAGAGTTGACATTCTAAGTAACAAACACTACCTTCTCAACAGTCTCTACTCACTCACTACCTTCTCAGTCAGTTCTCAACTTCGATCTTTTATTGAAAATAACTTCTCCTTATTTTCAATAAAAGATCTTGAAATTATTGAATTTATAAAAAAATCTACGAAATTTAAATTAAACTTCAAGCACACGTCAAATATTGAGTGACGAATGAAATAATAAATTGATAATAAAATCCCATCAATCAGAAAATATTATATCATATTTGACAGCCCTGATGTCAGAGCGTGAGCAGTGTTAGAAACGGGTGGACTTATTCAATAAATAATGTGACTTGGAACTTTTATTGATGGACGCCGTTAGTTCAATAATGAGATCTGTGGCTCCGATGAATTTTAATAATAGTTTTGTATTGGTGAATGTAATTTGCGAAACGAACTTTAAACATCAGAACGTCCGCATGTCATCACTTAATAAATATTTTTAAATTTATTAGAAGCTGTGTAATCAGTACCTATTAAGTCTGTCTTTTATTATTGTAATTAAAAAAAAACTCTTATACAAAATTAAATATTTTGGTAACAAAAAAAAATATTTTTCGGAAGGAAGCAGAAGACATTTATATGTTTTTCTAAAATTTCTTGGTTTTGACGTGCTTATATACTTTAATAAGCATTATCTTCAACATATTAAAAGGCTGACTTAAAATTCCTTATAAAAATATCACCTCTTCCAAGCGCCAAGTTTCGCACGTAATTTAATACCCTGTTTAAACGCTTGCACTTTGCTAAATTTGCTAAAATGCAGATTTTGGATTTTCCAAAGCCAAAATCCGTATTTTAGAGTAAATAAAATTACTATAACTTACTCGCGGCACTGACGGCCGGGCCCAAGCCGGATATTGCTTCCGTTGTTGAGGATTTTCTAATATCTGAATCTGTAAGAAGGAGGTCGATTGTAACAAAGGAAATTATGTCTTTGAAATATTGATCTATTTTGTATTTAAGATTAACGCCTTGATGGTCTGGTGGTTTAAGCGTCGGTCGAACCCAGGAACTCGAGATCACGGCCTGAACTCGAGGTCCTGGGTTCTGATTTGATTTGATTTCAGGATCGGGCAAATTTTTGTCGGTTTTTCCGAACACAGCCCATGTTTGTGAACACTAAAACTTTGAAAAACATTTCCTAATTTTAGTTTCGCGTTTCTTAAAATAAATACTAGATTTTTTTTCTGAACATAGCCTTGAAAGCCATGGCTACCTAGCCATGACCATAGTTATATTTATATAATTTAGTTTATACATACATGTAAAAAGTAAATTACCATATTAAAAAATACAAGTGTATATGTCAAAGCAATTATCAACCAACTCGTATCAACATTCTAACAGAATGCTTACTAAACCTGCGCTAGTTGAGTCGTCCATTTGGAACTGGTAGCTGGCTTTGAATCCCTGTCCAGGCGTGTTTGAGTTGGCTGTGAACTGCACTAGGAGCTCCGCTCCACTCGATAGTATTTCATAACCTAAAAACAAAGAAAATTTGTTTAAAACTGCATATAATGATTATACCTACGTGCTGATAATGAGGACATTATTATTCGCTATTATTAATATTTTTACGTTGACTCATACAACGGTTCTCTTATGATGACTTTAAGGTGCTGGTGTTTATCAATTAATATGTAATGTTACAGAATCACCACAAAGGCCTAAATAATATATTTTTAGAGTGTGTATATTCTACACTTACATAAAAATATAATTTGAGAAGTGTATGTTTGTAGCAATACAAATATTTAACTGAGCTAGTATATTTCTCATAATAACCACATTTCTTAAATAAAACGGATGGCTGAAGCTCAAAAGGCAGCATAGTTTCTTCGTATTAACGAACGGAAAATATCTTTGTTTCTTTTATTAACTGAAATTCTGGAATAACTTTGTAGGCTTCATTTGTCCCCATTTAGATTGTAGAGACAGAAATACCTATATAAATTAACTATGCTTTAGTGAACTTATTTGGATCTGCTATTTTTAATATGTCCTATTTTATAAAAAGGTTGTGCCTAATAAAATGTATATTATATTCTTATTTCATATGACTTCGCTGGGGACATGTGTAATAAAAACAATCTTGTTGAACAATAAGTAAAAAATATTATCTTAAACGATTTCTTTTCTCATAGTTGTGTGTTACGGCCAAAACATAGATTTCAATATTAAATATGCCGCCGCCATACTTTGAAAGGTTCTGAAATTGGAAATAAAATTTGAAGCGACAGTCGCTTCTTATCACATAAACAGCATGTTGGACAGTACGTTATGTCAAACAAAATAATGCCACAGTCTTTTGGTCTCGGGGCATGTCTAACGATGTAAATAAAATCACCCATAGATTTAAATGGCCCTTAATTAAGAGCGAGGAGACACGTTGACCATTGATTTAAACGGGTGGATGTCAACGTGCTGTCTCGCTCTAAGAAGCGACTGTCGCTCTTATTTTTTTTTTCGAAGTAGGCGAGGGCAACAAATCATACGATAAAAATCTATGTATGCGCCAGACTCACCTATAACTTCGTTGCAGATCATTGCCAGAACGGGTGCATTGGACTGTCTCCCGTCAAACACTTTGATGATGTCAGCCCGGTTTAGACAACTGAAAATAAAATAACACCGTCAATCAAAAAGGTAACATAAAATTGAATGCAAACGAAGATTGACTTTTACCTCTCATCGCCTTTTTGTAGAAACGATTCTTCGAATACGAGTTTGATTCGTTCGTTCTGTCTGCAAAAAAGAATATTCTTTATTATTCCCATATATTCACTGACGAAAATAATCTCCTATGATATAAATGTATAGGTACTCGTATATAAAAATTAATCTCTATTTCTGACTTAATCACACTTGACTAGGCTAAACCAATTTTTCTGCTTAATTTTTGTGATAAAAATAAATATGGCATCGGGAGTTTCCCGGGGAATTCATTAAAAATAAGGGCAAAAGTTAGATTCCTGGTAAAGTAACAGGATGGCGTAAAGTATTTTCTGGAATTTCCAAATGAATGGACTTTCCCGTTCGACCTTGAATCAGTTCAATCGTAGCGTAGCTTTGTAATTTGAACAATTTATCAAAGGACGATGACTACGTTACCTATAGAATTGTCGTCTTATAATTTAAAGTACATTTTGATTGTGTTGGAATAAGGTATACTTTTACAAACAAATATAATAAGAGTTTGGTCTTCTTTTTTTCTTTCCCTTTTGATAAAATATTATCGATAACGGATATTTTGCTTTCTTGTGGCTTTTTTTGCAAGAGGAAATTGAAGCTTATCTTTCGCTGCAAAAATTAATTATATAAATCCCCTGAAACATTCTTAGATCGAGATCTCTGAGGAGAAGGTGGAATCATGTAATCCAATAATTGGGTTTAGTAGGTCGCCTACTTAGAACTTACGTAGAATTAATGTCAGTGGCTCCGTAGGCCACGATAAGAGGCTTATCTGAATCGATTTTTTCGGAGACGCAGCACGCTCATATAAAACACTCCATGGTACAGAATAAACTGATAAGTTTCGACGATGTAGTTTTAATCATTCTTTGGTGGTCCTGGGCATAATTTTATTTATTTATTTATTTATTTGAAAATAATTAAACGGGACATCCCAATTACATAATTATGCATACATAATATGTATATGGGGAAGGTGGGCTGTGACTTGCGGTTGTCATCAGGTGAGACTAAATAAAATAAGAAAGCGTTGCCTTTAAGACCCCAAACCCTCCCTAAATGAGCTCTGGCGTACTTACTCACCAGCAGTAACATAGCACAACAGTTACAAAGTGCTACTTCACTCTGATCTTCTGTAAGGTCAAGGTACCTCTCTTGAAATATATAAACTTTTAATACGGGAAATTGTATGTTAAATAATAGTTAGGCAGCATTACATTTTTTTTAAATGAGTCTCTTTTGACCTGTCTTGTAAAACTTAACAACTTCTAAAATATCGTTTAACCAAATTCTCTCTTTTCGTTCCAAATAATCCATCAAAAACAGAGTAACAAAATCACCTGGCATTAAAATGGTAGTTGCATCGTACATTGCTGGGGTAGCTCGATGGATACCGAGGGCTGTAGAGGCGGCCATGAGCCGGCCTATTCGGCTGAGAGTTGAACACGAAGTCACACCACGTGTCTGGTACTTGCACACCGTCGGTTTCGAAGTTGCCTGTTGAGGACGAGAGAATCTCGTGAAAGTGTGAGATGAAGAATATCCGGTCTAGAACGAGACTAAAATATTTCATCCTGAGATTGTCGTAAAAAGCGACTAAGGAACAATCCGTGGTTGATGGACAGCTGTGTTCCTATGTGTTTTGTCGTTTAACATAATGTGTACCCAACTAGCCCAGCGTGGTGGTAACTTTGGGCATAAATCCCACCTAGTAAATCAGTGATGATGAGGATAAATAAATCATCATCGATATTCATAAAACATATTTTAATAAACAATCCCTTGAATTAAGTAATATTTATATAAAATTTAAATAAATAAATAAAATGTTTATTTTAGACACATACAGTCTGTATATTAAAATACAAACACAAATATAAATGACTGCAAACTTCGAGCTTGTAACAGGCTCTGACTAACTGCTGAAACGCCCTACAAGTTGTCCGTTTGCATCTATCCAACCAGAAGTTAGCAACTCCGCAGCACCCGCCGTCAGAAGGCTAGTTAATCTATTTAGTTTGATAGTCACTTAATTAGACTCGTGGATGTATGGTTTAGGTGCCGGGCCGTGATCTCGAGGCCGTGTTTTCGATTCCCAAGTCGGTCATAATTTATATCGGATAATGGAACCGATCCGTATTTGCCAAGCGTGATGATTACCAAAACCAATTTCGGTATCAATATCAAATTTTCTCATCATAGAAGTCATCGTCCTACAGTGGAATTGTAATAGGCTGATACGTTGATTTGCATCAAATAGTTTTTTTTTACATTAAAATACTATGGTTCTCTGGATTACCAATTACAAATGTACTGTTTGCATTTGATACTCTAGCTAAATGGTTTTAAAATGGAAATGTTTACAGAAAAAACATTTTACGTCAGAGTCTGCCAATATTTTTCGAAATGGAATAAAATGTGCAGGTTGCTTTTAAAATAAAAATACGATAAGAAAGGTAAACTGCAATTGGGATTTTTATGAAAAGCAAATAGTTATAACATCACCGAGAGCAATCCAAATAAAACTTGTTTATTGAAAATTGAGGATGAGAAATTCCCAATTTATTCGAAGCCATGGTTTTAAGGTAACATTGAAACTTATTTTATCTCCTTTTATTTCTTCAACAATTGTATAGAGATCCTTTCAACTGGTCACACAAGGATCCTAGTGCCCAAATGAAGGTTATCGGTTAAAGATGGCTTTTGGTGCAAACCAAAAGCCATCTTTTGGACTGAATGTGACCGCATTTGCTCATTAGTAGAAGTCATTATCTTTATATTCGACTTATTTTACATTCAATTCAATATTCTACTGGCACAAGGCGCTCTCACACTTCCGTCTTTATTGGTACTACCCAGTTTATAAAGTTGTGTTAAAGTCATCTTCCTATTGTTTTTCATATATGAATTAATTTATATACTAAAATTATCTGACGTAAAATTCAATATTCTCTTTTACCACAAGCGTTCTCACATTTCTATATTTACTTAAATAACCTTTTTTGTTTTTTGTGTAGTCAAAACTTTTTTTTCATTGCTATATGTTCGTTTTAAATAATTAGATTATGCAAAAATTTCGTAGAAGACTATTAATGGAATTAATTTTTTTCATTACTAAATATCCAAGTCTTAATACATTTGAATCGTCCTACTATTCAAAGGAGATAATTAACATTTTACGTCTCAAGCGTCTCGAGAGGTCCTGGCAAGTTTATTATTCTAGTAATTGTTGGTTTATTGCTTCGTTAGAGAATGATTTGATTAGAGAGAGACAAAGAACAGGCGGCTGTAATGAGCCGAGAAACGAGGCACCGAGACGTATGCGAAGTAACGTATTGGCAATTACATTAAATATACAACACGAATGTTCCTTCATGGGTTAGGGAATGAGATCGTTAACTCATTGAAAATGTCTCTGCTGTTTTATTTAATTTGTTAAAAAAATAGCTAAACTCTTGTCATTACTAATAATAAAACATTCACCTTCTTATGTACGAAAGTATCTCTGGGTGAAACGTTTTCACGTCTGAACGCGATGGATTTAGTAAAATTTAATAAAAGCTGTAACAGGTGAGACCTTTCAAAAGGACAAAGGCCACATTGTATAGAGAAATAAAGGGGTGAATTGGGAAATACTTGACTCAATAAAGTAGCGATGAAGCTTCTTCTCGTTGATAACCGGTTAGTTATAAAAACATATGGTTACAATTATAAAAAATACTAAAATCAAAATATTCTTTATAGGCTTCATAGAAACACTTATTAATCGTCAAAATTGCAACAAAAAATAACTCGACCACCGGTTCGGAAGGCAGTTACTGGCGAGAAGAATCGGCAAGAAACTGACCAACTTTATTAAATTCTAGTAAGAGCTGACTTTAAAACTAAAGCCTAAATGCTGGCTGTAGACATTTAACATTCGATATTTACAAAATGGTTAAGGTGTGCTATCGAAGTCGGCTAGAATATTGTGTAAGAGTAACGATCACGTACATTTCCGTTAACAGATGGCCGACATCAATACTAATGCTCTCTCCCCTATCTTAGGGGAAACGGCGCCACGGTTTTTTGTGATAAGTCAAGGTTTTTTTTTCGGCTTGCACTGAGTTCTTTGCTATCAGAAGTCACTTATCTTCAATGGAGTAGACTGTTTTGTGTGAAAATGTAAAGGAAACTTGTACGAAAATATTTTTTTAGATGTTAACTATACTTTAATTGAGTTAAGGCATAAGCCAGGCCTAGTCAACCATTAATTGTCAAAGAACTTTGGACTCTCATATCGATCGCTTTAAGTGGTAACTAAAATGACACAATCATCACCAAAATCTGCGTTACAAACAGTCCTCATAGGGACGTAAGTCTCCTCCAAATCGGAATAGTCACGAGACTGAGCAAGCGGGTTGGAGACCTTAATAACAGAAATGAACGCAACGGTACAAAAAGTCATATTTACAAACTCACGTCTATCTATAAATCTGTAAGCCCCCACAAATCTAGTCGCATTGGACACTTTCACTCCCGTTGGAGCTCGAGCTGGATATCCTATGGCATCTACCCCAAAGCAGCCATTATCATTATAATCATCGACAATCAACTGCTGTCCACTGCTAGATGTAGGTCTTCTCCAGATGTAAGGAGCCAAGGATAACTAAAGCTACCAAGCTAGGCAAGTGGATTTAAGTCCGCAGTATGAAATACAGAAGTCACACAGAAGAACGCTGCTGTACATAACGTCATACATTAATTATACTTACGTCTATCTATAAACCTGTACGTCCCGACGAACCCAGTCGAGTTTGACACTTTCGCTCCCGTATGGAACTCGAGTACCAGCAAAGGTCCGTGGGAGTACAGGGCAGGGGGGGCATCGGCTCTGTTCCCACATATAGCGCGGGACCAAGCAGAGTACTCGTTCACCCCGGGAGGACCTGGCCCGTGCGTTCCTCCCTCAGAGTAGACCTTCAAGTGGTCCCCTCGACTGCATCTGTGGGCAAAGGAGAGTAAAATGTCATTATTCTTAAAGTAATAATGCATAATTCGTTTTTGTGATTTTTTATGTCATTCCTATTTGTCGTTATTAATTACGTTATTCATGGCATTATTCATGATATCATTTATGTGACTATTCAGTGCACTACTCATGTCATTACTAATAGCAATAGTCAGGGCACTATTCATGTCACTAGGTACTCATGTCACTATTCATGACACTATCCTTGACACATTAATATTATTTAACGGGATTAAACGCGATATTAATTATGTAGAATATGTATACCACTTACTGCTTAAAATATATATTTTAAATAAAATTAATGTTATGATGCAACGCGAAAGTCTAAAATCTTATACAATTCTTGACTCTATTCATGTATTCATGTCATTATTTGTCATTAAATAAATCCTTTAGGCTTTGTACTGAAGATACTAGGAACAAGTCTCATTATAAATTGCCGATGTTCATCACCCAAACTTTTGGCCCTAGCAGGGTTTGAACTTTTCTTATCTTTCTCGTTTGGTTCATAGTCTGAGTCTTTAATCACTAGGCCAATGGACTAGTCAATGGAATGGGATTGTGTAAACTTATTTATTGTAATATACCTATAAAGCAAAGTAATGTTAACTGGTTTGACATTATTTTGCTTTTAAATATCCAAAAAGGTTATCACGAGGATCTAAAAAGGGTTTTGAAATACGAGTAATTTCAGCGTCATGCAAAGCCTAGTTAGTTAGCATATTTATGAGTATGCTGTTTTTGTAAGGTTTAAAAGGGCAAAGCCCTAAATTATTTAACTTAAGCACTTCGCTCAAAATTTGGGTCTAAATACATATCATCATAAGTACCATGCTAACTGAGTGAAGTTTATCGTATACAAATCTGAATACAATAATCTGTATTTTTATTGAGACGATTGAAAATATTCGAATGAGTTGAACTTGATAATTCTAGCAGACAATGACTACTTTTTAAATGCATTATCTTATAATAATTAGATAGATTTAAATGCAACAGGCCAGCAAAAAAGATTCAATTCAAAATGGCCGAATATCAGATGCTGTCTCCAAATAAAGATAATTGGCTCGAACCGCAAATTGCTTTCGATCTCAAATAAAACAGCGAAGAATACGACAAAAACAAAAGCCAGTTGGCCCGGCCTACTTCAAACCGTCACGGGATTGTCTTGTTCACAAAACAAATAGCTCAAATAAATAATGAAAATTAATTAAATTCACCCGCAAACTCCGTAAAACTGGGTGCTGATAAATTAAACACATTTAGCGGAATCGGTCCGCCCCTAAACTATCACAGTACTAACGTAATGTACGTACAATTCTGGTTTTGAACTCGATTCGGATTAAATTTGGAAATTGGGTATTGGAACTCATACAGTTTTAAGTATGATCTTGAATTAAACAATTGGTATAACATGTATTATTTGTATGATCACTTGCCTATATGTAATCTGTTTTGTAGTCATTTCAGGTATTGTCTTGCGTTTCATCATACTATACACATTTATTACAAAATACAATCAAAATCAAAGAAAACAAATTTTAATTGTCCTTACGAAAAATAATTGACGTGTATTTAATTAAACTTTTAATATTTTACATTTATATTAGTAACAGGTGCGTTAAAAAATGTTTTTATTTTGATACCTGACAATTTTTTTACCAAATGAACCTTAACCAATTATCACCATTCGTTGCATTCAAATAACTATATGATAAACGCAATGCAATGGAAAGATAATGACGCGTTTTTGAAAGCCGCAACATCGAATTTTTAACTTACTTATACTAAATGAAGTAAAACAACAAATACTTATTCACACTTCGTTCAAGATTTAATTGATCACATACCATTTCACGCTTTCCAACACATAATTTGTATTCATATTTATTCTGATGGAAACACAATTGCTTCTGTTCCGCTGTGGCCCGAAAACGAATGCCCACAGAATAAATAAACGCAGATCCACAAATAACCCACAGAGCAACAAAGGCAGTGTAATGAAATGCAAAATTTTCGCACGATATTGTTCAAAACGTTGATGACAAGTATATTTTGGAGTAGGACAAAAATGCTGCAGAAGACTGGTTGTAAAACAGTGTCAAGTTAAACGCGATACGTGATATTCGTATCTCCAAACATACGAGTACATAATAATGTGAGTGGTTTCGTTTGACCAAAATGTTAAGGTAGTTAGTCCACTTCGAGCACTCGGTTTTTGAGCACCTGCAACTTTAGCACGTCGTCTAGTCCACTTGGCACCTATTCATATTTTACCGATGGATATATCAAGCAGGCGAATAAGGCAGCTCTATAAATAGCCCACAGATCAAGAAAGGCAGTATAATGAAATGCAAACATTTCGCTTGGATTAATTCACAACATTGCTAACAAGAGTATCTTTTGGAATAGAACAAAAAAGCTGCAGAATCCTGGCTGTAAAACAGCGTCGAATTATCAAATTAAGCGCGATGTTCGTATCTCCAAATATAATGCGGGTGATGTCAACAAAATATAAGATAATCTACTTAGGGCATCCACTTTTTAGCACCCGTTGAGCACCTATCCTAGTCTATATTGAATACCTATTTATATTATTCGCTTGCCAAAAATGTCAAATGGGTCCGCCAAAAATACTTTACGCTCAAGAATTGGGTGCCCAAAGTGGACTCCCTCAAAATGTTAAGGCGGTCTTATTCGGACGCGGAAAGTCGTCACAAAGACGAAACTTGGCGGTACCACCCTCACTTCCTCGAATGCGGGTTGCGGTTGCCTCTAATTGTGAGAATAGTTAAGCTCTCCTTTTAGAGTTTCGTAGTAAAGGTACACTTTATTAAGCCACATCCATCTGCCTAACAGCAACTTTACTGTTGTGTAAATGAGTAGGTAAGACATTTGCAATTCGTAGAAACTGAGGAATTAGTTTATCCATTAACATTTCTATGGCAGAAATATATACGAACATTATACATTTGAATACACCACTGGGTTCAAGTACATATTTGGACATTGACATGCTCGTTGGTCTAGTGGTCAGAGACCCTGGCTATAAAACCAAGAGTCGCTAGTTCTATAGAATATGTCTATTCGTTCCCTAGCCTCCAAAATGCAAGTTACGAGCATATATTGGGGCTTGGCAATTGATGTGTAATTACAAAGACTTTAATTTATTTATTAATATTGTTTGCTATTAGTTATTTTATCAATAAGTTTTGGAAAAAAAAAACTAAGAACTGGGAAAGCACTTAATTCATCTAGAAACTTTTAATCAATCGCTAATAAATTCAAGTCCCAAAGGAAGGACGGGGATACACTTAAAGACGCAAATAACATTATTTTAATAGAGGAAAATAACGCTAAAATTTGCTAGTAGGTACTCACTTCAAGGGTAGTTGAGTTTTAGCACTGTTTGCGAAGTCATTTTAAATCCCTTAGGTCGAGATACAAAAACATTTTGTAAATTAAAACCAGCTTACAGATTTAATGGAATATCAAAAGTTAGAGTACAAAGTACCATTAAGGTTAAATATTTAGAAATTACACCATAAAATTTTCTTTACGAATTTATAAATTATTAGTCAAGGTCTCTATATCTCTATTATGTGGTCTTATTTACCTAAATTCAGCATGGTATAATATCAGCCTTACGTTAAAGAATGAAACTGATCCTTATTGTGTTTAAAGTCTGATTAGAATTCAGACTTTAACACTTTTGCAAAGATTTAAGCTTTCCTTCAGTGTCAATGCACATATTTCTATAATATTTCAAATTAATAAACTATTCATATAAAACTGAATTATAACACAATACAATAAAACATATCAACATGACAAAATAATCCCACGTAAAATTTCAATAACAAAATCAACTACACGGAATAGCACGTAAATTTTAGTGCCGTCCGAAGTAACTTTTGCGTCCAAATTACCGGGGGATCACGTCCGTCCGTCACCGCTTCAACTGTTCGTGTCTGACCAACCCTTTAGGATTTTGCTGCACTGAGAGACCGAACTATTCGATAGTGACTCGCAGTGCTAGCTTACGAGTTTATTATCGTCATCATCATCATCATTAGCCTATTAATGTCCTTACTGCTGGGGCACGGAGTTTTCTATGGAAGGAAAGGGAGTTCTGGCCTATTAAACAACCGACCCGTTTCTTTCATGTTTAAGAAGCGACTAAGGGACTAAACGACTTAGGGGCATTCCAGAGAGAATAGGCAATTGGGCAGAACAGTCTAAGGCAACCATTAGTTTTCTAAGAAATGGATTGACAATCTAGTCGAAACTGTTAACCTGATGAAAAATAAGAAGGACAGGGCCTTCTTACTCGTATTTTTTCAGGTTGAAATGATTAAACAATATTGTTTTATGAATTTTGACCGATTTTAGCTCTTGACCTGCCTCTAGCTAAAGCAGAACCCTCAAGTTAATTAGAAAACAACACCCATACGTGACAGTAAAACAACACAAAACTCGTGTTAAACAAAACGTGTACCCAGGACGGGCAGTTTAATCTCATAACACGTTACAACGCTACGCTAATATTAGTTTCTTTTTGACCTTTCCAATTTCGGTGAACTCATCTCTGTCCGCAGTTTTGAGGGAAAAAAGCCGGTTTAATTTAAACTTTTCGTATCTAAAAAAAACAACAGAATCCGCGATTTTTTTTCGTCAGCACACACTGTGGTGGGCTTTGGAACGTGCTCGTTCGAAGTATTCCGGCTTTTTTATTTCGCCTTGGCTGGGAGATGCACGTATACAACCTAAAAAGTCGTAGTCACCATAGTACCGGAATAGTAATCTTTTATTTATATTTTCCATAGATACATTGAGCGTCAGAATCTATCTGACACTCTAGGTACTCAAATAAATAGGCGCAACCAAACAGTCAATAATATCGGTACATACAAAGTTTCCAAATTGTTGGAAACATTTAAATCATCCAAAAATTCGGAACATTCAAAATGTCTATATAGATCAGTTTAGTCAAACAGCCATAAATGACATATCGTGCAATCGCTTTTTGAACACTTAAATTGCTTCGTAAGCATTTGCGCGATGGTTGTTACCATATTTATGGCGTAACTCAGGGTCTTAAACAGATTCAACAACCAGACTCTGCAATATGTCTAATAACTATTTATGAATGTCAACAGTGTTGAGTAGTCCAATCAGAACACCTTTGTGACCTATTGTGTTCTTCTAGCAAATGATGTTCAATTGTCTGGTGTGACTACAATCTGTCGGAAAACGATAAAAGTATTTTATTCTGGAAAAACTCTTTTTGCCGTGGCTTGGTTGGAGTGACGCAAGATGCCTCCCTCAATGTCATACATTTTAAATAGTTGCCGAGAAATCAAAGAGACTGTATGTATGAAAATATGGAGTTTGAATTGAATAAAGTTAAATTAGTTGTTGTGGGTTTTCTTGTGTTCTTTTCTTAGGCATTCTGCATTGTAGTCTAAAATTGAATAAGCGTCAGAACAGTTATCTGGTTAAGATACACAAAACATTTTTTATAAATAAATTGTCAAATGAACTACATGTTCAACTCTCAGGTCAAGTAAAATTAAATTTTTGGATCGCTCAGATTTTGCTCAAAGTGCATTTAAATAAAAACAAAATTTTAATACAGACAACATTCTGTTGGAAAGTCTACTTTATTTTCAACTAGCGGCCCGCCCCGGCTTCGCCCGTGGTACTTGTCCACTATTTAATGGATGATATTATACATAAAAACCTTCCTCATGAGTTACTCTATCTATTAAAAAAGCCGCATCAAAATCCGTTGCGTAGTTTTAAAGATTTCAGCGTTCATAGGGACATACAACATACAACATGACAGAAAAAGCGACTTTGTTTTATACTATGTAGTGATAATGAAAACCTACTCCCTATTAAATACCAACGGTATTATCGCAGATTTTGGACACAGAAAGGCTGACATTAAAATCTCTTCTAAATATTTTTCGGGTCTAAACTATATTCCGTCCTCAAGCATTCATGGGCTACGGAAACCGGACAATAAACGTAGTTAGTGTCCCTAAAGAGATATAATTTGGACAACCTCCGCAATCTGCTAATGGCCGGAAAACGCCCTGGGAATAAAGTTAAGGCAGACCTTCATTTACACGCAATGCTGTCTTTCGCGGGAGAAAAGCTGAACATTTTGTAGGACACTCGTTGAATGACGGGAAGTAAATTATCTGCAGAAATATTGCTGTACTAGTAACCGCTCGCGAAACCGTCGGCATGGATTTCTGTTTCCGCACACATAGTGTCATATGATAAGCTTTTCTCAACAAAGGGAATTTCCAACACAAAAATAATTTTACATTTCGAACCAGTAGTTTCTGAAATCATCGCGTTCAAACAAACAAACAAACAAGCAAACAAACCCTTCCGTTCTATAATATTAGTATAAATCTGCAGTAGTTTTTTTTGAATTGGTGGTCCACGTGAGCAACGTATTCCGTATATACTATACTTCTCTATGGCGACGAGTATTTACGAGTTCAATCAGTGGACAAGAGCACAAGCACATAAATATCCCCGTTCCCGTTTTGGCTAGGTAGAACAACAATCTGATACCACGTAGCGAGCTCAGAAGCAGCGCTAGGTAACTTGTATCCGAGGTACTAGGGTGTAATTGCTCCAATTTCCTCCTGTATCCGAACTGTATATGAGTTTTACCTGGCTGTTCTTTTTATACAACTTTTTCTGGCAATACATTCAGGTCCCTCAAAGAATATCAGGAAAGTTAACTGACCATTTGAGCAGACATCAAAATAATCTTGCAAATTGTGCATGACCTTTACCCAATCTAAGCGTTAACAACTTAACAACAGTTGCTTAGCAGACTAATAACATAAACTTGAGTACTATAAAGACGGTGGAACAAATCATTATTCTTTACGAGAGGAATTTTCGCCGGAGGTACCCCAGGGTGGAGTGTACGTCGTAATCTGGCGAGATGGTGATTGTCGGCTTATGTGCGTCAGTGTTATGTACGGAGTCAACGTTCGGTGTGCTCCTGAGAAAGAAGATGGGAACTAAGTGAAAATTTTACGATTTGGTGTCATGAGCAAGAAGTTGACTGTTAGGCCAATAGGTCGCGAATATAGTCTCCGAACTTAAACTTTATTGTAAACGGACTTGTCTGGTCTCTTGGTATATATTTTGTGCTTCAATGTTATGTACGGAGTCAACGTTCGGTGTGCTCCTGAGACGAAAGATGGGAACTACTTGAAAATTTAACGATTTGATGTTACGATCAAGAAGTTGACTGTTAGGACAATAGGTCACGATTACGGTCTCCGTACTGAAACATTTTTGATAATGAACTTGTCTGGTGACAGTAAGTCCCAAATATCATCAGCCTATAATAAAGTTTACAACTGGATTTAGTCTCCTTCCAGTTAGTTGTTATGATTTATCCTAAAAATTTAACATGGATAAACGAAAGAGCCATTCACGTCTTCGGGTGTTTGAGGTTTCTATTTAAGTACATTTTTAATACCAATGTTGATTCTTACCACTTAAAACGGAGTCAGATTAATGTATGTGATCTTGTGAAATATTTATTATTTTATTTATTTACTTCTGGAATAATTAATGAACCCTGCTCGTGATTCCAAGGGCCAGTGAGTCCGCACTAACAAGTTGCGTCGATGCGTTGCGCCAAGGGCACCTCGCGAAGCAATGTCGTCTGCGTTAATTAACAACCTTGCTATTACACGGCTGGAGATACTCTTCCAGGCCGCGGCGATTTAGGGAACTTGGTCATTGCATTGCATTAATGTGCTGCCTAGTTGATTTTGTGATGGTCATTTGTTTTTTTAAATACTTCTTCTTGTCTTTTTTTTTGGGTCATTCCATAGGTAGGTGTGGTGGGAGCCAAAGGAATTTTGTTATGAATTGAATAGAAAATAAATAAACTGAGAGTGTGACAATATTCTTCAATAAAAGCTTCCTTAGTATCATCATCATCATCAACAGCCTATAATAAGGCCTATGCTTTCCTTAGTATAATAGTTCAAAAATATTTTTTGATAATAAAATAGGTAAAATATAAATGTCAAGTGGTGGATCTTGTACACGTGCTGAAATCGAGTTTTGGTTATTTCACCACAAAACAATATGTAATTAATTCCTGTACTTTATATAATAGAGACCGCACTTGAATACATAATTTATATTGTTAGCTCTTATACAGATCTGAGTACGATGTCACCAAGACTTAGTAGAGTCAGACCAAGACAACCAACAAGCTTACATAATATCGATCACTATACTCTGTCCACTATATGAAGCGTCTTTTGACAGGTCGCCGATTGACAACATTGGTGATGTCCTAAAGTATCTCAAATGTGTCAACAATCCGATTGTACTATTATCATTATTCGACTTAGGAACGTAAAAAATAACCGATTTCGATAAACATGCGTTTTGATTTAACATTCTCTTAGATTTATTGTAAACAAATATAAATCCATATATTTGAGTTTATAAATTAAATATAAAACAAGTAAATCATATTAGTAAAAGAAATTTAAATCCAAATGTTGTTACCTTTCTATGTAAAATATACGTTATAAACTATGAACATGTTATGAAGAAGTTTAGATTTATTCATAGCATTTATTTCTATCGATTATTTGTAATCGGGGGCACAATCGTTCTAATCGTTTTTCGTAGCACATCACTGAGTTGGCAGTAACCGTCCATGAAGAACAATATTCTTTTTTCGAAAATTAAACGAAAACAATTCGAACTTTCATGGGCGTGAGCTGTCAAAAGACGCTTCATAAAGTGGACAGAGTATAGTGTAACTGTATTGCCTCATTATACCCAGGAGGGTGATAGGAAATGTAAGGAATTAATATTAACACTAATCATGTCTAATTAATCGATGGTTTTGTAAATAGAATTAGCTGTAAGAGCAGGTTTTGTAAAATGTTGACATACTAATTTTAAATTATGTGAAAGCAAATAATCACCGCCGCAGACAAACGTGCGCAATATCAAAGACCATACTAATGCGTTACCGGCCTTTAGAAAAGAGTCCGCTTTTATCTAAATGCTAACATGCCGTGTCGGTGGGAGCGTAAAGACCGCTGAGGGCAGTTTCATAGGCGAATTGGTTTTTTTTATGTGTTAGACAAGCAAACTAACGATATTGAATCTTGATGGAAAGTAATCACCGCTGACCATGGACATTAACAACCGTACAAAGGTCTGTACCTGTCTTTAAAAACCCCATACCCTCCCCAAATGAGCTCTGGCGACCTTATTTGCCAGCAGAAACATCGCACAACAGTTACGATGTGCTACTTCATTGTGGTCTTCGGTAAGGTGGAGGCACCTCCCCAGACGAGCGGCTCATCCACTGAAAATTCTAGAAAGCTCTACCTCTCTTAAAAAAAAAAACACTAAAACCTCCCTTTCCTCCCTCTCCGTAATCATTCTGTCATATTGTCAAAGCTCACAATTAGTAACTAAGTGATAACAAGCTCCAACCGGACCAGGTTGCTCAACAAGTTAACATAATCGATCAGAGTCTAGTCCTACTGGTTGGTAAATGGTTTTCGAACTTGCCCGCAAGTTACTAATGAACTGCACCATTAAACTGTGCAGATAGTATGGACTGGGAAAGATCAATTATTCCAATGCAATGATAGATGTAGGTATGATGTCGATAATCATACTTGATACTTCTACTAATATTATAACTGTGAAAGTTCGTTTGTTTGGATCTTTGCCCGTGAATCACGGTGAAATTTCTGAACGGATTTCGATGAAATATGGTATACAGGTAGGGTGTTGCCGCCGGGTCAGGATCGGGGCGGCAGCAATAAAATAAAAACGCCTGCTCTTCCGTGTATATTCGCAACCATATATTTATGACGTATAATCTTATAAAACAAAATCAATATCAAAACGTCATAGAAAAGAAAATATCAAAATCAAAAATATATTATAAAAGAGGTTTGCGTCGGCAACATGGCCGCCCCCGGTGTCGAAGACACGAGAAAAAGTGAGGAAGGCGACGCTAGTCTCACGGGGGAGCTATACTGCCAACGCGGAACCATATAAATAAAACACATAAAATTATCAAAAATGGTCCGCGAGCCGAGGTCTACTTCCTAGCGAACCCGCCGAATCATGTCCTCAAGAGATGAACTCGTGCAAATGGAACGGCATGATTGCCACTAAAGTTCTTGAGTTGACACACATGATTCAGCGGGCGCGAGTTCGCGAGGCCCTCCGCTTCCGCCGGTGAAGACGTGCAGCCGTAGGCGAGGCGTCTTAATAAAAGCGACAAGCCGCTCCGCTCCCAAACTCCGCCCGTAAAAATTATCGCCGGGTATGAACTGTCGAAGTCTAAGCCGGTCTGTCCCTCCGGTAGGCCTCTGCTAGGTGGCGTCCAGGCCACTCTCTCCGCCGCAGGTCCCCAATGGGCGCATGCACGTCCGCCGACTCTCTGTCGGGCACGTCGGGTGGCCGCTCACGACCCGTCGAACTGCCGGCTGCCATCCAGGGATGTAGTGGCGTCGCGCTGGTGGTGGTGAGCTGCACAACAGTGGAGACAGTGAGTCGCACGACGGCTAGCCGCCGCGAGGATTGGCAGGGCGCTGGAAACGGCGTCGAGTTTGACGCAGCTGGAACTCGCAGCGAGAGGCGGAGGAGGCCGTCTTGGCTTAAATTCGGGTAGGCTTCGGTTGGGCAAGGTGCTCCGCCACGAGTCGGGCATGTGAGTTGAGCTGGGAGTGGCGGAGTCACAGACGCTCGGCATCTTCAAGTTCCCGGAGTCGGCGAGTCCACGATGGAGGGCCGTAGAGGAAGTAGGAGTAAGACCTTCGGCTAGAGGATAATCGCTCATTATCGCTCAATTGAGAGGTACGCGTACGCGCGCCGAAGAGATGTGCGCGCGCGCTGTCGCAGAAGGCGTAGCTGAGGGGCGCGCAAAAACCCAGAAGGGGTGCGCAATGCGCCCTGAAGGGGCGCGCAAAGGACCCTAAAGTTCAGGAGTGCCAGCGATAGTGCGCCGAAGAGGGCCGCAGCCGGCTCTGAGAGGCCAACAAGAGGGCGACCACTGAGGGCCAGGGAGGCAATGGACGCGGCCAGCTCAGAGAGGCCGGCGATAGTGCGCCCAATCGGAGTCGCAGCCGGCTCCGAAGGAACAGCAAGCAAAAGGGCGAGCAGCATGTACCTCTAGTCCGCTACATGGGTGAAAATGATGACAAATTTCGAAAGGGAGCGATAATAAAGGTGAGCAATATGAGGTGTGTGTGACATTTAAGGATCTGTCAAGACCTCATAGGTCCTATACGACAGAAACCGTCACACAAAGAAGGTCGTGAAAGCGGATCACGAATGAAAAATGAAATGTCGAGTCGAGATGTATGGCCGCGGGGCTTGGCTCATTAGGCGGCGCCCGAGGTGTCGCGCTCCGATATCGGAGCGGTGAGTGACACGGCTGACCGCGATGAGCGCCCGGTAAGAGCTTGGCTCGTCCTGGCGGCGCCCGAGGTGTCGCGCTCCGATATCGGAGCAATGGGCGACACGGGTGGCCGCGACGAGCGATTACATAATGAGATAACGAGCTCAGGCCTCGATCGAATGGAAAAATGGAACTATGTATGAAATATGTATGCACGAACACGAGCCAATGAATAACAAAGTCGGGCGGCGCGGCGAGAATCGTCGGCGATAGCCAGCCGTCCAGCGCGCGGATGACGATGTTGGCACGAAGTCGCGCTCGTGGTGGACGCGTGCGCTGGAGGGCGGCGGTGAGGGCGCCTCGTAGTCGAGCTCGCGGAGGGCGCCGGTGCCGGATTATGGCCGTTTCGACATAACGTCGTGCACAACGGGAGGCCGTCACCGAGGGCGCGGGTCGCGCGCACGTCGTGGTGGCGGCGATAGGCCGCTGGCAGCGGGCGGGACTGCATGGCCCAGGCAGGTGAGCAGCGGCCGCGGCAACCTCAGATATGCCGGCCAGGGGGCGCCCAATAGGGGGCGCGGCCGACACCAAGGGGCCAGCAGGAACAGGGTGACCGCTGGTAGCAACCTCTGGCCTAAAGGGCGCAGTCTTCAAAGCGCCGCGGGTGAACAAGTCTGTAGGCACAAATGATCGAGTTAAGTTCCTTAAAATGATAAAATAATCCTCGCGCTCGGGTAGAACCCGCGGGGTGTGTGGCCCTATGTGTGCAGGAGCTTGGCTCATCAGTGCGGCGCCCAGTGTGTCGCGCTCCGACATCGGAGCGATAAGCGACACGGGTGGCCGCGATGAGCGCTCGGTATGAGCTTGGCTCGTCCTGGCGGCGCCCGATGTGTCGCGCTCCGATACCGGAGCACAGTGCGACACGGGATCAGGCCGCGACGAGTGCTCGGCACGGGAACACACAGCAGCCCGAGTGGGTCCGGGCTTAAAAGCAGGACCGAGCATGGGCGAGTAAGAGTCGCGCGTGGGCGACAGGGCGTCATTTGTCGGGTTGCGTATAAAATATCCCTCGCGCTCGGTTGGTGTCCGCGGCGTGTGTGGCCCTAAGAGTGCGAGACCTTGGCTCATCAGTGCGGCGCCCAGTGTGTCGCGCTCCGATATCGGAGCACAGTGCGACACGGGATCAGGCCGCGACGAGCGCTCGGCAAGGGGACACACAACATCCAGTGCGGGGGCAGCTATAGCTGCAGAACCGAGCACGGGCGAGGGAGGGTCGAGCGTGGGCGAGGGAGCGTCCAACCATCCTCCGATAGCGGAGCGGCTTGTGCGGGAGCCGCACGCTAGGGCCGCAATATTCGCCTGCAGTTCAAGGAGCGCGGTGGCTTCCTCGGCTGCGGCAAGGTCGCGTCTAATCTCGTACACGCGCCTAGCGTGCGCTGCTTCGAGGGCTAGTATCCGCGCGGCTCGGCTAGAGAGGTTGGATATCGCCTGGGATGTCATCGCCGGTTTGCGAATAAATATAAAGAATTGGGTACTCACAGTTCTCCATGTAATTACTTACGGTGGTGATGCCGACGACTCCATCCCACTTCTGACACCACTTGTTGCCGCCGGGTCAGGATCGGGGCGGCAGCATAGAAAAATAAAACGCCCGCTCTTCCGTGTAAATTCGCAACCATTATATTTGTGACGTATAATCTTATAAAACAAAATCAATATCAAAACGTCATAGAAAAGAAAATATCAAAATCAAAAATATATTATAAAAGAGGTTTGCGTCGGCAACATAGGGTATGGGCTAACTTCGGTAAATTATACTTTTTACTAACGGCCGCCCGCGACTCCGTCCGCGTGGATTTTGATTTCCAATAGCCTAAAGCCTTCCTCGTCCAATGGACTTTCCAACACAAAAATATTTTCTTTAAATCGGTCCAATAGTTCCTGAGATTAGCGCGTTCAAACAAACAAACAAACACACATACATACAAACTAACTCTTCAGCTTTATATATTAGTATAGATAAGTATAGATATAGATTAATACTTTTCATCCCGATTAAATGCTCCCATTGGATCAAACAGGAACTTTGATAACACGGGTACAGCCGCGGGTAAAAACTAGTGTTTAATATCTTGTAGTAATAACAAATAATTTGCTATATTTTTGGATCAATGTAACGACCGACGCTCCGTTTCTAAATCTAAGTTGTTGGAAAACAATTCATTTAATGAAACATTGCCAAAACATTTAACAACACTCAAGGCAATTATATTTTCTAAATGGCTGCACAATTACGTTACCGAGTTGCTATCCTGTTGCAAGCAACACTAGGGTTGCGGAGAACACTAAGGGTTACCACACTAAGGGTTAAGTTACCACACCAATCGATCGATCGTCGATCGTCGCCATCGATCGATGGTAGAATGGAATAGTCGACGTCGATTGAGCTGTTTAGTCAATCGAAAAACGTCGACCGGTGCCACCGATCAGTGATCGATCGATGGGTTAGTCGACTGGTGTCCGTCGATGGCGTCGATCAATCAAAGCTACCACACCAGTCGATCGACATCGGTCGATCGACTTATGTTGAAGAGTTTAAAACGCCACAGAAAATGTGTTCCATCCGTAACCATTTTTACCAGAAGCTCTGATTTTGAGAGAAGAGTTGATGCTGAGCAGCAGTAGAGCTACAAATGCTTTAAATTAATACGAAGCTTAGGATCTTAGCAATGAATTTGTACATTCCCCTGTCCTCATTTACCTCATGTATCAGATTATCTTGGCATGTATCTCTCTTCATTTCGCACCAAGTTTGTGTGCAAGCTTGTAATTTTAGGGTAACATCGCCGTTTTACTTTAATTAATTTTCGTCTTGTATATGTACATTTGCTTATACAAAAAGATTAGCTGTGTCAATAGATTTTATATAAACGAGGGGTTATGTGATTAATTTAAGAGGCATATTTATTTTTGACTGATTGTAGAGTTTCTGATGATTGTTCACTTCGTTCGAAAATAAATGGTATACTTGTAGTTACATAATAATGTTTTCTTAAACTTCTTCTAAACGGATAGAATAAGAGAAATAAAAGAATGCTTTTTTGTTTGAAACATTTTACGAACGTAAAGTACTGTAAAAACCATTCTGAAATCAAAATTGTCCATACGCTTTTGACACCATTTTTAGAAAATACAAGATCTTATTTTCACCTCTCTATTTGCATCCATATTCGAAACAATAATATTAAAATAGAGGCCGATAAAATAGTGAATCTGTAGTTGTTAAAATTCACAGAGAGTTCGAATACACGAATAGTACATATCTGAATAAAGAAACTATCACACGTTCGTACCAGTTGGATATTTGTTTTTGAACTTTTTCAATGCACGTGTCCTTTTTGTGTACAAACAATAACAAACAACTTTGACAATGCAAGGACTTGTAAAGCGTTTTCGCTGCACATTTTTTTACGAGTGGTATTAAAATCTGTGTAATTTTATATCAAGGATTTAGGAAATGTTCTTCCGTTTATAAAATAACTTTTTAAAAGATAATTTCATATACAGCTACCAACCCACCCTTGCTTTGTACGAGTGCAATACTTATACTTAAGTATACCAAAGAAGACGCACGCATTCTACAAAGGACATTCCTTATGAATCATTCTATCCGATAAATAAAGTGCATGAAAATCGGTTGCGTACTTTTATTAGTTTTAGTAGACATAAGAAGGCTACTCTTTTGTTACACTATATTGTGATGATACTATATATACGAATTCCAAGATGCTAGTGAAGGAAGAGTACCCACTAAGATAATGGAGTGAAAAGGAAGCTGAGATACATTAGAATATACTGATTTATTTACGTACACGTGAATTTTGCACTCCACCTTTTTCTACATCAACCTACGTCAAGTGTCTAAAAATATATCTGTCTTTGTAAGATGTTGACTTTCTAGTAGAGTACCGCTGAGTAAGTTTGAGATATTTTTTTGTACTCTTTTTTTACAAATCAAGAATCTCAAGATTACAGACTGTGTCAGTTTTACTGAACACAAACAGGGTTTGTGATCACCAACCCACATTTGACAAGCGTGGTGATTAAGGTAAATCTTTGTAACGAAAACATGAGTTCAATTGATAGAGGCCTATACCCTGCAGTGGGTCGTTAATATACTTTACTTTTTTTAACAAACGATGTTACAAACGGAATGGCATATATAATAATAGTTTTAGACTATTGAAAGTAATATTAATATACAAAAATAGCTATATTTCTGCTTTTTCAAGACATGTTTAGTTTATCTCGAAGAGAGATACGTGAAAAAATATTGATAACTTCATTGTTGATAAGCAATCTTGAATGATAACTTATCTGCAAGATAAATATTTAACAGTGGCCCGCGAACGTCTCAGAAATTATTAACAAATAAAACAATTACGTACTTTTTTTAGAACACCTTATTGGTCTAGTCTAGTTGTGTAATACCGTGAGGATTTTTAAAAGAGGTTTGTGGACGCCAATTCACATTTGGAATTCATAGTTTTTCAAACGTTTTTTAATCACATTTTTTAGTACGGAAAACATTGAATTTTTTAGCGTCCAATCAAAAAAAAAGTAATTTGTTTAATAACATTTAATTGAATTTTATCATTAACCATCCATTTTTCTTGGAGATTTTTGTAAACCACCTGACAGACATTATTAAAAATATCTGTTGAACTTATGAGTATCAGAATCAAAAGTACCAAAATTGGACAAAAATTGATATTCACTTAAATTAAAAGAAAGTCTTATTGTTTTTTATTTCTTAAACTATGTAGTTCCATTTTCAATATTTCAAGTTTTATCTGCATCTGTTGCTTTTCCAACTCATGTATTTCATTTTTATGTTCCAAATCTTGTCGTAACATCGTGTTTTGAAGTTTTTTGTTTTCCAGATTTTCTTCTAGAATCTTCCGTTGAATAGTTTCTTCTTCTTGTTTTTCTCTTGGCGATTTTTCATATGGCCTTTTAAGTGGTCTGGCTAAAAATACAAATATATAAAACAATTATTAAAAATGATAAAATAAATAAATAATACATGAAAAGTTACGAATACAAATGATTCACTTTCAAAACTGACCTGTTGCTCTTATCTAAATAGATTTTCTTTAATAAATTGTACTTGTTGATTTATTTCTTTTTTTTAACAATTTTATAAATACAATTTTAGTAGTGGTAGAGCCATTCTATATCACAGGACGAATGGGCCGGCTCGTCCGGGGAAGTACCACCCTCGCACATAACATCAGCGTGAAATAATAGTATTTACTATTGTGTTTCGTATGGTTTGTGAAGGTGCCGGAGGCCCACACCTTTAAAGAGGCCGGCTAGCTAGTATGTATTAAAATTTGTAACTGTACCTACTTCACAACTACGCTTTCATTATTCACCCTATATCAAAACTGAACTAATGAACTTACTCAAAGCTGGATGTTTTCTCGATTTCAACTGTGAAAGTCTCCACTCCTCCCATTTCGTCATTTTGATTGAGTTTCTCTTCCCATCGTTGTTCACACTATTTGGCGGTATTACCCAAGAGTTTGGCTGTACAGACACAGCTGTTATGTTATTTTCTATAGAATCCTCATTTGTTGCATGGCTATGAGGCCCATCTAAAGGATCTAAAACATAAAAGACAATTTCACAGTAGTTTTTTATGTTTTACGAGACAAGGAGGTTATTCTGCCTAAGAGGTACGCCAAGTTCTGATAGTAAGTGACAAATGCTGCTTATCTATACACTAAATATAATAAAGCTGATGAGTTTGTTTGTTTGTTTGAACGCGGTAATCTCATGACATACAGGTGTAAAACGTTTTTGCGTTGGATAGTCGATTAGTCGCGGAAGGCTATAAGCTATAGTGTAACACTATGTGTGCGAAATCCGAAATCTAATTCTACTCGTACATTTTTATAAATGTTTAATCAAAAGACCACTTCATTCAAAGTTACCACAAAAAATACAATCCTACCCTTAGTTTATAAAATGTGATCGAGTGTGCTTGAACTAAAATACTAAAATATCAAAGCATTATACAGTGTGGCTGTAATATGAGCGTTGCTTTTCAATGAAAGGGTTTAACTGAATATAGTTACCAAGTAAGTAAAGTAATGAACAAGCTACTAAAAATTGTTTTAAAATAACAGGGATCATAATACAAAAAACAAATTCACAATGCTTTTGATTTGAATGATGGCTTCGAGTAGATGCTATGTTTTTTTTTAAACTTTTAATATATGTATTCTTAAACTTTAATTTGAATTTCAGACCATACTTTTTTAAGGCTCCTCTTCCTATTATATATTTGAACTTTATTGCATTTCAATAAAGTCTAATCACTTACCGGTAACTTTGTCAGGACTTTCCGCTTGTTCGTTTGTTGCTTCATTGTCAGATTCCAATAAATCTGGGTCCGGTTTAATAGTAACTTCAATTTCTGTAAATAGAGTAAATAAATATTTTACCAATAATTGAAAGGCTCTAAATTAATAAAAGTTTAATAAACTATTACTTAAATGGTAAAATAAAAAAGTGGCTGTGACAGACTGGCGGACAGACAGACAGACAGACAGACAGACAGACAGACAGACATGACGAATCTATAAGGGTTCCGTTTTTTTGCCATTTTGGCTACGGAACCCTAAAAATAAAAATAAAAATATAATAATTATTTCTCCAATTTTTGCAAAGCGCGGTGACTATATCAGCAAACTATGAATGTTGCTCTACAATACGTTATTGTGTAGGCACATTTATTTCAAAAGACTTTCATATTTTAGTTTTTTTCGCCGTCCTGACGAATTCACTGCATGGGCGCAACGAAATTAAAAATATAAATTAAAAAAAAACTCCAAATCCTTTGATAACGCTGACAAAGTTAATGCTGAAAATTATGAAAAAATAATAATTTAAAAATCTCACCTTCATAACTTCTTTCGAAATCAGTTGCAGTTTCTTCACCTTTGTCTGAAAACAGCGTCAATTCTCTAATTCTTTCCTCCAACGGCGTCAAAGGAGGTACAGTCTCGCCGTCTCTATGAGCGAGCAGTTTCTTCCTAGTATCCCGCTTCATCGCTTCATATTTACTCTTCAAGTGTTTCGCTTCTCTATACACAGATGCCGCCACTGGGTGACTATTGAAATCAGCCTCTATTGCCTTCCAAGCGCTCTCTTTGAGGTGCCAAGTCGCCGCGTCGCTTTTTTTATTTTCCACGATATGTTTTTTCGCCTCAACCAAAACCATTAGTAATTCTGTTTCGTGGTATGAGAAGTTTACGCTACGATCTCTTTTCTTAGATTTTTCCATTTTAAGAGTTTTAACTAATTCCAATCGTTCTTATTTTGAAATCAAAAGAGTTCACATCGCGGTAATTTTGAAAGTAATTTCATAACATATGTTAAATTTTTGTAAAATTTAGTGTTTTCATTGAACTCAAAATTATTTGTTATGAGTCGTAGGCACTGAGACATAACATACCTAATTCAAATATCATTTGACGTTTATCAGTCACAGTGAGACAATGCACGAGGACGAAAAGGAAAGTCGGAATTTAAAACATAGAGTTGAATTTACCGCGAGTGCCACCCTATAAGAAGGTTTTAGTGAATTTTATAAGAAGCCACCGTTCAAATATTGAAAAACGCGAGAAGTTAGACCTTATTTTTTTGTCAAAACGATAACACGGTATTTATCAGGACGTTTACCCGGCGCGGCGTTGCCACACCGACTGCTGCCGAATAGCGGGTTAGCCGACGGATATAGTATCTGACAGATAACATTATCGGCCAGCGCGCCGTGCGGAGACAAGTCGATATTATTATTCCGTCTACGTCTTATTGCGTAATTGTTTTGAACTAAACATTGGATGTCATCGAAATGAGGTTTAATTTAAAATGATTATAAATTCATTGTTATTATTCATTTCATTCCATAGACTAGATCGGCTAAATAAACCTTCGTGAAGGCGAGAAAGTATTTCGCGCTCGCTCGCACATTCAACTTTTTTTTTCTTGTGGCGTGTCGTCGGGTGTACGAAGGTCGGTTTGCGGTCCCGGCATTTTTTGAAGTTTGTCGTGTTTTGTTGTTTTCCAAAAACAAAGCCCGTGCGTTTTAATTTTTTTAAGTTCGTAGGAAAGGATTTAGATAGTTGTTTGTACATTGTTAATTATTGTTAAATAGTGATGATTTTGTAACCTTTACAAATAAATTATAAAGCTATTGTTAATTGTTAGAATACTTAGAATTAAAATTAAAAAGCTGTTGAAGCAAACTTATTTTTTTTATGTTAAAACAAAAAAAAACATTGACGTTTCGAGGATTCCTATTTTTTTTTCATTTGGGTTTGAAACATAATTTTTTGCGAAAAAATATATTTTGTTCCACATCATCTTCAAGAGAATAGGTACTGCAAAAACAACCAAACCTAACCCATCTACAATTCCAAACATTCGATTTAAAACTAAACGGTACAGTCGGCCAGATAAAGTCATTGCTTTATCTTACAGAGCGGCCGTTGAAAAATATCCACTTTAATTTATATCAGGAGCTGCACCTTAAATTGGCAACGAGTGGCATCACATCCACTGGCTTTTATCTTCTTGCTAAGTAACACGCGAACATTGCTACCCGGCGACAATGGACTGAGAAAACTATCTTCAAGACAAGGCTACTTTGTAGCTAAATTAAAATGTGTTCAGAAAAAGATGGTGAAGAAACAAACAGAAAGCAATTTATTTTTTCAGAAAATATAAGATAAGGTGTGCATTTTGATAGACAGTATTTGGAACTCAATTGAGTTATATAACTAAACACAACGAATAATTTGGCAAACATGGTGAGTTTAGCCATTAACTGTTGCACCAGCTATAATCAGAACCGGTTAATAATTTGCAAGGTACATTTAGTGAATTTTATTTTTAGATTTTTAAATAAATAATAGCTTTAATCTATACTAATATAATAAAGCTGAAGAAATTGTTTGTTTATTTGGACGGGCCCGTTGGTCGAGTGGTCAGAGACCCTGGCTACGAAACCAAGGGTCGCGGGTTCGAATCCCGCTAGGGGCAAATGTTTGTGTGATGAACATCGGCATTTGTACTCGAGTCATGGATGTTTATAAAAAGTATTTAAGTATGTCTATCCGTTCCCTAGCATCCATAGTACAAGCTTTGAGCTTAGTTTGGGGCTAGGCAATCGGTGTGTCGGTCCAATGCATTTATTATTTATTTATTTATCTCAGGAGCTACTAGAGCGATTGGAAAAAATATTTTAGTGTTGGATAGTCCATTTGACCGAAAAGGCTTAAGGCCATGGTTTATACATATATGTGCGGAAACCGAAAACTACGCGGGCGAAGTCGCGGGCGGTCGCTAGTACCTAAATAAAAGTCAGCTAACAAGGCAAATAACTGCACAATGCATTATTAAAAGTACTTCGCAACCTTTCCAAAAACTCACGTTAGCTTAACTTAATCCGCTGTCGATACATGTAACCTTAACTCATTAACTTAGGAGAAGGAACATTATTTAAATCAGCTCATTCGATCAGCTGACTGATGACTGCGCAGACTCTTTCGTTATCTTTCACAGTTCATTGGAAATATGACATAGATTTAAATCCTTAGATTTGCCCTCGCCTACCTGTGAGATCACACTCACTAATTCTTGCGCATCATCGTCCACCTGTTGTCTCTATTATTTGGTTTTTATATAGTTGAATTTTATTTATATATTATATGTGTATAGTTTATCTAGTATATAATGTGTTCTAGGTAATGAACGTACATTTACTTCATTTTAATAGCACTACCTGTTCACTTTCTGTTTGACCCTAAGGTTGACTGGTAGAGAATGCCATGAGGCATTTAGTCCGTCCTTTGTACAATATTTAAATCGTGCAATAAAGTTTAAATAAATATTATACATCGAAATTGGCAATTAATAAGAGGAAGACAGCACGTTGAACGTAGATCTAAACTAGTGACTATCAACGTGTTGTCACGCTCTAAGAAGCGACTGTCGCTCTTATTTTGTCGCCAATTTTGAAGTATGGCAAGGGCAATTTGACGATTCTTATCTATAGGACATGGTAAACGTAAGTTGCAAGTTGTAAGCAAGTTGTAATTAAAAAAGTGCAGCGACCCACCCCTTCAATATAGTCTGAACTTTATCCGCTCTCAGCCAACCCAGGGGGAATAGTCGTGAAATAATTTTATTTTCAACAGCTTAATTGCGGAGAAATTGGTGTCAAGAGAGTAGCGAATGAATTTGCGAGTTACAAAGGATTTCTTTCGACATTAATTTTCTTGGAGCGCACCGCTTGACAATAATAACTTGAGAAAAATGGACTGTTATTAAATGATAAAGAATTAATTAATCTACTTTCATTCGAAGATTCATTATTGGCATTCAATTCAATAATTAATGTTTAGAGATCAAGTTTGATAAGTATAGATACCTACCTACTACAATTTTAATAATTTTCGTCAACAACATTAATATCTTCACTTGTGTACAGTCTACTACAAAAATACTCCGGGACTATCTTTCAAACAAGTTTCTGAACAAAGCATTTGTTTGTATATCCTCCTGCCTGGTATTTCAGATTTCTATGAAGGTATGGACAATTTTTCTTGGTCACTTGTCTGTGATGCATAGTAAATTGTCAATAAAATAAATAAGTTAAAACTGCGCTACAAAAGTATACTAAACAATTGTCTTATATGTCTTAGCAAAATTCGTGCCACATAAATGTTTAGTGTACAATGCAAAAGTAGTTTTAGGGTTCTGCAACACCAATGCATGTACAAGTAAATAAAATGAGACTAATGTAATTAAAAACTAGTCTCGACAACCAAACTTCTGCAACATAAACACAAAAACACAGACTGCGTTTCGACAAATTTTGCTTACTACAAAGGTTTTTTGGAGTGTTCATTTTGTAAGAGAAATTCGGGCGATTTCGTTATGTTTACAACGCGGAAAGCACATTTTGTATTGTTTTAAAATTCCACTTTTATCTCGCGGCTAATTTAGATTCGGGAGCCATACTCTTTTTCTAGTTTTAGAAGCTGAACTTGTTTGGCTAAAGTGGTAAAATGGAACGGTCGTGTATTTTATATTACAACATACAATTTTTGTTTGTGAAATGCGAAATGCGTTGCAATTTCACGTGTCTCTAAAACTTTTTTAACGGGCTGAGTTTTTTAAACATTGACTTTTTTGTTTCTTTGCCCGGCTCGTGTGTTTAAAATTTTGTTGTTTTTTGACAAATATATGAATATAGTAATTGAACGAGGCGTTTGTTGATCATTAAATACAGACTGGTGATTTATTTTTAAACTGATTTCCATTAAACATGCGTTAATTTAAAAACAATGCATGTAGACAAACAGCGGCAAGTAATCATTTTACTTATTCTTTGTAAAATAATGCGGAAAATTGTAAGGTTATAAAACAACGCATTGGACATTGGACAAGCCTATTTCGTTCAGTTCCCAAAAACCGCGCGTCATTTGTTTATCAACAGCTGAACCAGACGATAGAAAATAACGAGTCCAACTGTATCTAAACAGCACCCGAACTCGCCATCAAATTGTTATTACATTACAATTGCAATGAAATTGTGTGAAAGTATATAAGCTCAGTATCCTTCGAGTAACATTCAATTTTCCTGTTTGAGTATGAAAATATCCAATGAAATCTAACGATAGGAGAGCGAGGCGTGACGCCGAGGGCAATATTCCCCTCGTATTATTCTAGTGGAAAAGTTTCTATTTTCATATAGATACGTCTGAATTTTGTCCGGTGGTGAAGCTCAATTGCTCAGCCTTTAAATAAAAAATACATAAAGGTGACGTAAAAATATTATTAAAGGCCTATTTTGTAATAAATACGGCCCTCTATTTTAATTTTAATCAGCTTCCTCTTCGTCCACCTACCTGACTATATAAACATTTTGCGCATCGTTGGATATGTTTTATTATGTTGTTACATTCTTGAAGTTTCTTTTTAGTTATGTTCGAGTAACATAGATAATGTATATATAGTATATTTTAAAAAAAATCCTTTTACTAGGGCGTACCTAAGTTTGAGAATAGAAACTATAGCACGAAGCGCCACTTAAAAACTAATTTTAGCTGCTATGTACTTGGCCGGGTCAACTTGTCAAAGTTGAATTTCTTAAAATGGTTTTTTACTTTCAAGATGTCTCGAAAATTGTGACATTATTTCTTGCCCCTGAAATACTTAATGCCTCATTTGTGCCATTAACAAAAAACCGAGAGTAAATTTAAATAAGAATTTCCCAATAGCTCTTTACAAATCGCCACTATTATATTATTTCCATTACTCCTAACAAAAGCTTTCGCGGCTTCAATAAAATTCGATTTCTTAGGTCTTAGAACCCTCTTGAAAGGACTTGTTTCGAAAGGATTAGTTTCACCTTCTTAACGAAACAAATGTTTGAAATAAGTTGAAGTTTTAAGATTGTGCTTTTAATTAGTTTTTGGATATTTATTATTTAATAGTTAATTAAGGGATCGTCAATAATAACACTACAATATCTGACAACGACTTTTTTGTCTTTTTGTTACATAGGACCAAAAACACGTAACCCTAACAATAGTTTCAGCTATTCAAATATTAGGAAAGGGATGATAGTGGTCCTTTCCGGTATCCTTTTCACCGAAAACGGCAGAAAACGGTACCAAACAATTGAGTCGGCCATTCTCTTGTCTGTCACTGTCAAACGTACACACTACACGATTTGTTAGACAAAGAGAAATATATCTGAAATCGAATACGCATCAATCACAGCTAGAGGGTTGGTGAAAACGCGTTAGTTTTTTGTCAGTCCGGCTTATGATGTGCAGAGATGGGGCGAGATAACATCGCTAAAATATCGATATTTTTTAACGACGTACAACACTAGTCATATTGCAGATATTACAAATTTATTGTAAATAAAACCACATTATTATAATGATCTTGCTTTTTTGCTTTATTATTAGCAAAACACGACATGACCTAGTTTATATTCAAGTCGTCGTTACCGAAAAAGATAGGTACGGAAACGAAAATGAAAATGTAATGAGTACGTAGGGCGATTTAAGCATGCATAGTAGTTAAAGCTTATATATTCAATTCATCCATTCATGAAAATTCATAATGCTTGTAAATAGGTTCACACTAATAGTGTTGTGCTTGCCTCAAACAGGTGATCACCGGTATAATGTAATAAATTCTTTGTGGTTCAGTCGACTGTGCTAAAGTAATAATTTTTAGTAGTGCCTTTTCTGAAGTTGTTCAAGTTAAAGTTATTCAACAGTGAAACATGGCTTAACACGTGGATATGGAACTAAAGGCTTTTTACAGTACACTGAGTCTTCACTGAAGCAAGTAGAGATTAAACGCTAGTTTAAACGCTGATCTACAGAAAAGTAAGTCACGAAAGTGCCTTTAAGTCTACCACCATGTTTTGTTAGCACATCTACGGGCCTAAAACTTCAATGGGCAATTGGGCATTTCCTAAAATTGGTGTCTATTTTTCTCGCGTCAACAAAACAGACATAGTCGTATAATATTTATTTTTGAGCTCTTTACAAACGATATTTGCTAACACAATATAGCTGTTTATTTAGTACCAGCTAAGTGAGGCAGGCTAGAACTTTTACATTCCCATCGATTTTTTTTAGATGCATAGTGCCCACAAGAGTACCATTAATGGTCGCAAGAAAAACTATCACCACCAGCCACCTCACCTACAAAATCGGCATTGTCTTTAAAAAAAAGACAATTCCTTGCTTCGACATAAATTCGTACTTTACAAATAGGCTGTGGAAAGTTACAAAATAGGAACTTAAATAAGGACCCTTAATAAACCTCCTAAAAATAGAGAGTAGAAAAATAGAACCAACAAGAATTAGTATTCACAACTGTGAACAGAAAATGTTGTTAGTCTCAATTCCTTACTGAATTTTGGGACCGTTGTATTAAATTAAACAGAAAATGACCCTGAAGACAATCATTGGCTTAGTTTATTATTTTATCCTCGCTTTCACTCTCCAACTGATAACCTATAGTGTGAATGTTGCCACATTTTCAACATTCACATCCTACTACTATTATAAAGGCGAAAGTTTGTATGTGTGGATGTATGGATGTGTGGATGTATGGATGTATGGATGTTTGTTACTCTTTCACGTAAAAACTACTGAATGGATTTGAATGAAACTTTACCACAATATAGCTTATACATCAGAATAACACATAGGATATTGGAAATCGAAATCCACGCGGACGGAGTCGCGGGCGGCCGCTAGTCATTCATAATATCTTACCCTCCCCAACTGACCTCTGACGTCCTCCTAACTCACCAGCAGAAGCATAGCACAACATTTACGAAGTGCTACTTCACTGTGGTCTTTTGCAAGGTGGAGGTACGTACTTCCCCAGACGAGCGTCTCATTCGAGTGGAAGTTCCACAAAGCTCTAACTCTCTTAATATTTCCTTCACCGTAGCGGTGATCAGACCTCAAAGAAAGTGTAATTACGCACATTAATAACTGTATCCACTAATCCGGCCTATTCTGATAGAACCTAATAAATTGCTGAGGCAAGCAACCAATCCTAATTCCAACCAATAGTCCAATACAAATTGCACTCCAATAAGTCACTCGCACGTTGGCATTTGTCTCATCTATCAGGCGTTCCTATTAACCTGTCAAATTTAACCGGTTCAAACCGGTTCGAGTTGACACAATAACAACAAAAGGTGAGGATATATCGCGGGGCGTTCGTTAATTCCGAGCGATTAGGCACGCCAACGCAGCGTCGACGCGAGTGATTTATAGCGATTGACTGAGAATAGATACGTCAAAGTACCTTGAATCGATAAGCGGTAATTTACAAGACTCCACCACCGTCGCAATACTACGCTGGGAAGAAGAGCCGCCACCGCACCAAACTTCACCGCGTCGTTGCTACTTAATAGGGATGATGACTCATATCACTATTAATTTTACAATACTATTTTGCTAAAAGAAGATGCTTTTAGTTATCTAATGAGTTGGTTTGTATTCTGTCATTCATAAGATTTGTATTTTTAAATCACTTATAAACAGTTATTAGTTTCTCAATCGACTACAAAAAAAGTGACGTCATAATAGAGTATTTCCATACAAGCTTCATAGTTAGAAATCGTTTTGACAGTTAATAAAAGAAAGTCACATGACTGGTGGTGTCATCATCCCTATTAAAAAAGTATCACTATATGAACGCTTTTAGTAACATATTGCTAGTTACACATTTCGCAGGTAAGTCACTATCATAGGCGGCCAGTAATGGAGTAGTTACAACAAACTACAACGCGGCAAAGAACGCGGCAGCCAGCGGCGCGATTGCGGCACGGCGGCGATGAGGTTGCGGCGTCGTGTAAATTAACGCTAAGGCAGTGGGGCTCCATTCAGTTTTCAGTCAATTGTAAACAAAATTTAAACCCAATAGGGGTTAGTTTTCCCCAATACAGTTCACTTCTGAGACTCGATAAATTACAGTCAGTTAAATCAATGAGGGCTTAGTTCAGCCGAATTTCGAATAAATGTTTAAGCTAAATTGAAGTTAGTTACGCGTGGTAGATCTTACTACTGAGAATTTATATATTAAAGTCAGTTAAATCGATTAAGGCCAGTATTAGGTGCTTAGCATTCAGTGAACTGAAAACACAATTTAAGCTTATGAGTTTAGAATGCAGCAAACAGACTAGAGTTGCTAATAGCAACAAAGATGCAAAAGATATTCGGAGTAATAACGAAGTTGACAAATACCTTACAAACTTATTTTCTGAACTTCAATTGATTCCTTTAAAAAATATGTTATATTATATTAAGAGATGAAAAAAAAAATTGACGAGGAAGGCTATAGTATAACACGATGTTTTCTTAGGTTTACACGACTAATACCCATGCAAGTGAAGATGACGGTGCTGTGATATTAAATTGGGGGTACAGTCACGAGCAAAAACATGTATACACCTCGACTTTTATGTCAAAGCAGTAAAGTTCATATTTAAATGTGTTTGTATACATGTTAGTGCTCATGACTGTACAATTGTTATAATTGAAATGAAAAGTGACGTATAAGATTTTAGTCATTCCGTGATTAAAAGTAGTGCTGAAAAGTAGCAAAACCTCGGGTTTTCCTGTAATGAAACCGTGATTTTAGTGTAAAATTAGTTTTATTTACTAATTTCTTAGTGTTTACATTACACGAACAATCATGCCGATCTATAGCAAGTCGATATATTAAAGTCAATCTATGTGGAACATCTCTATAAACCCTTTGAATACAATAGCAACAAAGGACGACGAACGATGCCTATCTGAACATTATGCGTAGCTCGATTAGTTACCACTTTATTCCGAACCGGCCTTTCGGAACAAAATGGTAACATGCGTGATGGAATGATTGAATCAGTTAACAATGATGATTCCATTTTGAAGTGCGCAAATTGGTATATGGAGTGTACAGAATCGTTCTCATGGTTTTCTTAAGATCGAATATAAAACTCTCGCTGAAATATAAAGTTACAGTTCTTCTTCACGAAAGATACTGTACTTACTAGACATATGGCAAAGGCATATCTTTGGATTTAAATTGATAGGTGACGGCAACCGCTTACAATTAGGCGAGTCATAACTAAGAACTTACAATATTAAAATGGAATCAAAAATATTCAATCCAAATTCGAAACGTCAACCCGTTCGCGCAACAACAAAAGGCGTCATGAGAGATGTGTGCGGATCGCCCCGTTTGTTAGTTCCGCTGATTCCACACGATTAGTCCGTGACGTCACTACAACGCGTCACGTGATTTATAGGCCGCTGGGCTGTGTGTTATCAATCTTATCGAAGTGTGAGACTGTGAGAAGTTTTCGCGATGTAATAAGTAAACTACGCTGGAACTTCTAGACTGAGAACTATGGTAGTCAAGCGCTGTCAGACCCGGGTCTCTTGCTTGAGGGAAGAAAATTGATTTTTATAATTACTTGTTTTTCATGATATAAGTTATTAAACTTTCAAATATCACGAGTAAACTTGAGTAAACTTGACACGAGTAATTTTGAAAACCACTGCTTTCTCGCACTATCAAAAATTCGGATCAGTTGAATTGTTCCTGACTGCAGTAGTGAGTCAAAGCTAAGCGATGCGAAGTTAGCACATTGGCGACGGTAACCGCTTACCATAAGGCTGTAACTAAGTATAATATATAAGTACCCTATGCCCATTTTACGGATCATCAAAGATGATTCCGGTGACAATTGAGGGTTCGAAGTAAAATCGTAACTACCTTAAAGCAGAAGTATATATAAAATCATATTAACAGCTCGTGTAGCTTGTTGCCTTTAAATAAAGTTAAATTAAAACTACACCTATCACAGAAATCATCTTAGGTAAAAAATACTAGAGTAATTTATATTAAAATATAATCAACCCATCGACACTGCCCAATCCCAAATCTCCAAAGCTAACCCGTTTCCATAACAACAAAAGGCGACAGGAGATCTATGCGGCGCGTCCCGTTTGTTCCGAGCGATTAGTTTGCTGACGTCACCACGTCACTTGATCTATAACCGCTCAGCTGTGAATTTGATATTCGAGACAGATGATAAAATTCAAATTCTAATGGTTCTCATTCAAATATCGAATGGTGCTCCTTTTCAAAATTCGAAGAAGTTAAAATAGAAACAGATAATAAAATTCAAATTCTAATGGTTCTCATTCTAATTTCGAATGGTGCGCATTTCAAAATTCGAATTACGTTCGCTTTTCAAAATTCGAATGGTTTGCATTTCAAAATAAGACGGTTCACATTTTGATATTGGAACGTCTGTTACTTTGAAACCCATTCGAGTGTATGCGGATGATAGAAGACAGAAGCAGTTAAACATTTTCTCCACATCAGCGCTTTATATTGTTAGCTGATTCGAATTATTTGTCTGGACAAGTTTATTGTTCGGTTCAATTTGTTTGGTTAGATGAGATTAAGGTACTCCTGATGATAAATATTCAGTTTGCCCGGAGATATTTAAAATACCAGACGAAACATGAATACACTATCGCGTAATCTTTTGCGTTAACAAAACATTATTTGCATTTTCGATTTGAAACCGTAAATCGGACGTACACATGTAGGTAGTTGGAAATTATAACAACCCCTTATCCCTATAAAACAAAACTCGATACACGCAAATACATTTACTAAGTCTAACTAAACACAAACTAAACTTTATCCAAACACAATTTGTTTCATTAAAGTGGCGATAAGCCTGCTACGCTACACATTATTGTGTTCCAAATTAATGGGCTGACATATTACGAACCCATCAATGAAAACGAAGGTGACAATAAAAATAAAACATCAAACACTGTCCCTCTAAAACGATACAACCTATGTCTACAACGCGTCCAAATTGAAACCAAAGGTTAGTTAACTTAATTGAAGGTTTCGATGAAAACAGAACTCGAACAAAGTCCGTTGATTAACGTACATGCGCGATGTTTCAAATGGACCTAAATAGAGATGGATAAAAAATGTTTTAGAATATCTGGCATCGTTACGTCCATTCGTTTGATACCGCTTGTTTATTTTTTAATATACTTAATACAAAAATATATATTTTATTATGTTGACATATTTCTATTAAAACTGCTTCCGTGGTGTAGTGGTTAGACCGTCTTGCTCTAAAACATCCAGATAGGTCATAGGTTCTAATCACGCGGGGAATACTTTGTTTAAGCGTTGGCCAGCCTTGTTTGGTAAGGACACTGCAGGCAAAAATCACCTGATTGTCCGATAATTCCGCGTTTTGGAAGGCATGTTTAGCCGTCGGTCCCGACTATTAAGAATCGGATATTAAGAATCGTCGGGTTAAGAATGTAATACGACAGTCGCTCCATTAGAATAACCAGCCTGGTCAATTCAGGATCATAGTCGCAGCGTACCCTCCAGTTCTAAGACAATTTTCAAGGATGCAACCGAAAGACGCGCTAGGATGATGAAGCTGTATTTATGCATTAAAATGTTTGTACCTACCTACAGCGCGCGAATTGACCTTAGACTTTTAAATCAAATAGCCAAACACCAATCAGAAATTTAATAAAAAGAAGACAAAAACTGGAGCTCATTCAGTTCAGGCGCTACAAATATACATACATCGAATGAATGACTGTGAAAGTTCAAACAAACGCCCATCGCGCCCCATGAAACTTTAGTGCCGGTCCCAACCGCATCAGTACTTGTTGAAAGGCCCAATATCACGCAAAAATATAGCCTATCCCAAACATACCATAGATTTTCTTGTTGCACGTGGGAACGTTTATTTATGGGCCGCAATAGCGGGGACAGAGACAAACGACTAACAAACAAAAGATACTTTGTAAGTCCGACGGTGTTACCAGTGGTTATCGCTTTAGCACAGATTTATCAGAGCCCATGCAATTTTTCAGAGACAGTAAAACTGTGTGATGTATGTGTGAGGCTTTATTGATCTTATTTCAACATAATATTTTCACAGTGTATCTTAATTGAGATATACTTATTATTTTTTTCTTAGTAGTGTGTGGGGGAAAGTTTCGAGTGATTGATTGATGAAATACAGACAAGTGAGTAATGACTGCATTTAGCTTTTCTAAATGACTCAGCCACTGATGACGTCAACAAAGGCTTAACAGCCTTATCTATTCAAAATGAAGAATAGATAAGGCTGTTCTTGTCTGATTGTTTATGTTATTATGTCTGCATTCCTGTGAGAATATTGCGTGTTTTTACAATTACTTGTCACATTTATTTGTATAATTTAAAAACGCACCGCTCACTGTAGTCTTACCAGGTAGTTTGACAAAGAACGCATAATCTACATATTATATGAACAACATTAAACATTCTACACAATGCGAATATTCGTAGTAAAGCCCCTGATGAGCTTCAATCTGTGGGACATTAATTTCCCCGTAATTGGTTTAGGATCTGCAGGGGAAAGCCAATCATGGTATGTGATTTTTGGTGTTGATATATCTCCCCAATTTAGCACGTTGAACGGAGGTTGTATAGCACGTAAGCCATTTGTAAAGAGTTTGTGCTTAGCCTCTTTATTAATGTTTTGTGATAATAAACGTAGATATGAACGATTTTGGTGAAGTGTTTTGTTGATCAAATATGTTGGATAATCTCTTACAGGGCGTAAATACCTTAAAAAACAAACATCATCAAAATAATGGGCACTCCTTTAAAATCTTCCATGGATTGTTGATAACAAAAAACTGAGCTGTGCCCTATAAATACAATACAAATGACCTATCCGGGCACTGAACCCAGTTATTTGGAAAAGTCAGAAAATTCATCCAATTTTTTTAAATTGTTTTTTTACATTTCCTCACTACATTATCGTAGACGTTAAATCAATACAAGCAAAATCCCCTCAAATCACTCAGAACAGCAAAATTAAGTACAAAAGATTTTACGACAAAAGTTATCAAACTTCTAACTATACAGCTGTTAAAATTAATGGTCTGGAACATGCATGAATCACATTTTAATCACATTAAAACTTTTGTTTGATTAATATTCAAGGGAAATTTGATATAGGGCATAGTTCACATTATTGCTCACATTGTTTTATGAGTAAAAGGTTGGAGGATTAAAATGTCCCGGCCTTTTAAAAGTTATTTGCTTAAATACCGGAGATAAACGTGATGTGTACCTTTTAATTAATTAGATTCCAGAAATTTTGCGAATGTATTATTTGATATGGACCAACAACAAAGTTGGAATTAAAATGAAGGCTGGTCAGGACTAAAAAAGTTAGGACACAATATACTTGCACCTTTGAGTTCTACTGGAGTAATCATTTTTAATGTTTTTTTTACAAATATGTTTTAAATATCACATCTCCCCTCTAATTCTGTTGCACTTTCCAACAAATTAAACCAAATTCTTATTGGCCATCTTTATGGCCGCGATCGTTACACATTTTGGTAATTTAAAAAAGCTATTAAGTTTGTCGTATCTTAATGACATTCTTTTATTAGAATAAATACCCTAAATGGACAAAAAACTCATTTCACTAACTCAACAGAGTAATTTCCATACGTCTTTTTGTATTATTATCTTTGGCAACAACATAAAAACCGCTATAAATAAACAAAGAACTATAATCATTTTGTCTTCTACCATAGCATTATTTTCTTTATACTTTACTTGTGTAGGTACAAGATATTTTGGTGAATTGTAAATGACCATTTTATGACTTGGTAATAGCCTTCATTACTTTATTCCAAGTTGGTGGTACACCGAAAAGCTTTTGCCTGTACTGTGCAATGTATTGAATTATAAGAACATAAAATATATTGAGACCGCATAACTTACTTCTCAGTGACCATAAAAGCGTTTCTCCATAGAACTTAAAGGGATAAACATAAAAAGATGTTTTCAAAACATTTACAATATTATTTTTGACAAGTTGTAAGAGCTATACTTTGATCCCAAAATGAATTATTACTCCATCATTTATTACCATTCGTGTTATTTTAGGGGTTCCCATATTTATATTGGAAGGTGCCAAACCGTAAGTTTACGAATGTTTACTTGGCGTCTCTTTCACAAACATTATGGGCCTTATATACCCTTAGTAACCGAAAACCAGTGTTTGACTTGCCTTAAGATACCAACCGAGCAAGCACCCAAGGGACATTTTAGTTCAAAGTTTGGTACAGGATAGGTGAAAATAGACCCAACTAAAGTTCTCTACTGTCAATATCGATCGTTGTTGGTTAAAATAAATGTGGCTTTCAGTGTTATTAAATGTCGAGATATTATAAGGTAGTGTCAAAAAAAATATTAAAAATATGCTTAATGCCAATAAGTGCTATAAAAGTAAAACTGAGTAAATAACAATTTTACAAAAAAAATGGTATTTTTAGGAGCGCATGAAACACATTTTTACTACTCTTACGGTACATACGTGTTAATATCAGAAACGGTCAGCAGATAAAAACAAAATTAATAATATTGTTTTTAATTAAAAAAAGCCTCTAAAAGCCCAAACAACAGTACCTATATGGCGGCACTAACAAAGCACTCAGAGATTAGTTCACACCCATTAGCAAAAGCAGAAGAGCTACGTATTGCAAAAAAAAGGATTGGGCAGCGTTTGCTCCCAGCTGGCTAGGGCAAAAAAACCTTTTATCCACACGTGTTAGTTCGCACCCATTTTATTTTTCTAACTACATTAGTGCTAGTAAAATGGTGAAGACTAGTGGTAGGTGAAAGTCGATTTATGTTCGTTTTCGATTGCTATAACTATAGAAAATTTAGACGAAACATTGGCATGCAAACGAAGCAAACACCATTTTTTATACCAGATCCATATTCTACAAAACCGACTGTTGTAAAATTCGCCGACAAACTGCAATAATTACAAAGTGTGAACCAAGCCTAACAATAAATAAAATGGCTGTACATTTCGGGGAGTCGCATAGTCAGGGATTCTTACGGTAAAATGAACGTTATTGCCTCCTCGATGGCTGTCTTTAAACATTTACATGGTCTACTTTATTACGACAAATGTGTCGAAAATGTAAATGGAGCCGCGGAATATTTCACAGGGCTCTTGAGTCAAGGGTCGATTCTGTGTTCACTCGCTATTGTGTACCAACTCGTATTGAGCGAACACGTTGTAATACTCTGGGAAATGTTCCGTATATTGGTTCCATTTTTGTTAAGCCAAACGCCAAACTTATTTACGGAACATATAACCTTTTTATACGTTTCGTGAATAAGTCTGGTGTGCGATTTTGTGGTTCTATTTCCGATTTCTGCCCGAGCTAAAAAACTTCAAGTACGAGTATGTTCCTACGCAAAAGTACGAATTCATTTTATCTCTTCTGAAGAAAACTTTTTATGTTATTTTTGTAAACAGCCTCGCATTTGCCCCGATAGCAAAAAGTGTACTGCCACACTGTATGTAAGTTCCAACGAGATTTGAACCTTTATTATAACATTAATAGCTTTTCTCTAAGGAGGCAGAAATGCGGACATTAATATTGGACCAGAGCCAAAGTTATTATAACGGCCGATTCCACACGTGGAAGAGGCCAGTTTGTGAAAATAATTATTTTGTATCATCTTATTGAATCCTGACACATGAGTCATATTGTTTTAGCTTTTTACATTTTTTTATATTTTTTTTATTTAAGATAGGCTTGCATTTGACCTCGATCACACCTGATGGAAAGTGTAGATGAGGCCTAAGATGGAGCACGCTTGCCTAGTAGATACCTGTTCACTCTAGTCTTGAAGACATCCAAATTATAACGTTCGGGAAACACAGAACACGGCAGAGAGTTCCACTCCTTAGCAGTTCGCATTATGAAAGATGAAGCAAAACGCTTCGTGCGAGAAGGAGGAATATTAACAATGTAAGGGTGAAAGCCCTCACCGCGTCTAGTTGTCCGAAGGCGGAAGTCCACATTATGCCGCAGAATTGTAAAAAATGAATCCAAAGCAACTGAAATATATAAACTCAAACGATAGCGACTCAGTATTTAGTTTTAATTGAACTTGGACTTTCCCGGATAAGAAAATGACGGCAAAACTTCAGCCTTAAGCTATCATTACATCCCCTAAATGACCCTTGACCGGCTTATCCTGGGAACGAGCTAGAAATGCCACGATTTTCGCCCCAACGACTGCCCCTAATTCACCATGGTTTATTCATGATGCTAAACAGACAATGTCCGTGCTTTAGCCACGCAAGATAATTTCGGGAATAGTGAGTGATTTCGCAGGCTGATTTACCGGGACCTAATGTTGACTTTGCAAATGCCAGTTGGAACTATTCGGTTGGTCTCCATTGAAGATGTAATTTATGGATGCACATTATAGTGCACGTTTCGCTGTGAGTGCAGCCGGAAGAATTATTGAGTCTTTGTCTGCCTTATATTGCAGAAAAGTTTGCGGGATAAACCTTTTCGTGTATTGTGATTTGCATAAGTATTGCCTTCCCTTACTTTTTAATATCATTGTTGATTTTCTTTGCTTTGTGACTTGGTGATTGAATTAATGTCAGTATTTCAGAAGGCAAACTTTTATATGTACAGGTTTTTTTTAAAGACAAATGTTATATCAATATACTTATTTACTTTCACAATGGAAAATCATATAAATAGTTATTTATTTAAGAATTAAAAACAGAACCTTGTGAAAAACTTTTTCTTGAGTTTCCGACAAAAAGGTTTTTTCGAGAATTTGTGATATAAACCTTTACTATGTAGACTGACTGCGTTATCTTCTGACAAGAAAAAAGCTTAGCTATCATTTTTGGCAACGGATTTCTGTCAGGAGGCGAAGAAATAAATAATTCGGCATATCATGTCAGTTTATACGCCCGCCTACGAAGATAACATGTAATAATGGTTGTACATTTGCCAATTTTGGTGGATGTGAGTGAGTAAAGTTTCAGTAAACGACGTAAATTAAAATTATATTTAGGGCAAGTTTTCACCACATTCAGTAAAGTTCTTCATTAAATGAAAAGCAATTCACTCTTATTTACCGTACGTGGTATATCTGTCTATCCTTTAAAAAGTGAATCAAGCTTATTTATTAATTACTAGCGGCCGCGACTTCGTTCGCACGGATATTGATTTATCCCGTGGGAGCATTTAATCAGGATAAAAAATAATCTGTCACCTAAGTCAGCCTATACCCTGCCTGCATACCCAATTTCATCAAAATCCAGTAGTTTCAGCGTGATTGACAGACAAACAAACTTTCACATTTATAATAATAATAAGATTAATAAGATTCCAGAGATAAACTTTTATTTAAGTTCATTAGCAACAAATCGTCATTACCCTTGAGATTCTGACCAACACTATCAGATAACACAGCCAGTGTGCATCTGTAATATAATGTAAGTTTACTCAAGATGTTTGCTAACACTGGCGAGCTTCACCTCTAGTAAATACGTGGATAGCATAATCACAAGCTAGCTGTGCTAAACTTCCATATTGCAAGTAAAACATATTTATTGTTGACCTAGAGTCCAAAATTCTGGATGATGTATGTCTTATTAGAAATTAATTTCGGCGTAATTAGTATAACTCCGTAAGAGAGTTCAAACCTAGTGTATATTAAAATATGTTGTCTACACATCAATCAAAAGAAAATCCCAAGAATAAAAAATATTTTCAATAACATGGTGCTTTTTAAGCATGAAAATCTTAAAAAGACCAAGAACAACCGCATGAACAGAATCATTTAAAATTCACCTAAAATATCTAAGTTCATCTGTAGTAACATCGCACGTGAATCGCACTTATAGGTACCCGAATTAAAAACAAAAGAAAGAAGAAAGCGCGTATACAATTCAAAATGTAAGAAAATAACTCACTCGAGTCTTTGTAGATGTCAAAATCGGTGAGGACGAGCTTGACATTCTTATGCGGCGTGGCAAAACCATACGTAAAAGACAAAATACTGTCGCAGAAAAGAACGCGCATTAATTTGAAATGTAAGCAAAAGAACTCACTCGAGATGCTCCTTGTAGATGTCGAAGTTGGTGAAGACGACCTTGCCAATCTCATGAGCATGGTGAGATCATACGTACAAGACAAAAGACTATCGTGAAAAAGAACGCGCGGAAATTATTTGAAATGTAAGCAAAAGAACTCACTCGAGATGTTCATTGTAGATGTCAAAATTGGTTAAGACGAGCTTGACATTTCACGGAGCGCGGGCGCGACAAAATCATACGAAAAAGACAAAAGACTATCGCATAAAATGAACGCGCATATAATTTGAAATGTAAGCAAAAGAACTAACTCGAGATGCTCCTTGTAGATGTCGAAGTCGGTAAACACGAGTTCGACAATCTCGTGCGGCGCAGCAAAATCATACAAAAAAGACAAAAGACTGTCGCGGAAAAGAACGCGCGTATAGAATCCAAATTGTAAGCAAAAGAACTCACTCGAGATGCTCCTTGTAGATGTCGAAGTCGGTGAAGACGAGCTCGACGATCTCGTGCGGCGCGGCGAGGAAGGTGTAGAGCAGGCAGTCCACGCGCGGGTACGGGCGCGGGTAGTCGGGGCTGCTGAACGTGCCGCGCTCCTTGCCGTACGTCGACGTGAAGCGGAGGCACGTGCAACCTGGAAACGAGCATAAATATAACATTCATTTCACTAACATACTGATTGCCTAGCCCCATAAAACTTGTAGCTTAGACTACGGAAGCTTGGGAAAGGATAGACATACATAAATACTTTCATAAAAATCTATGACTCGAGTACAGATGCTAATGTCCATCATAGAGGGATTCGAAACCGCGTTCCTAGGTTTTGTAGCCAGGGTTTTTGACCACTATACTAAGGGGCTCGTCGAGAATATAATATTATCTGGCATAATTTTGAATTTGTTCTTAATTACCAGTCTGGGCAATTCAGTATCACAGTAGCAACTTACCCTGGGATTTATTGTGAAGGTTGTGATGGACTTAAAAATTCTTCAATCGATTGCCACATCACTATAATGACTGCATTGCGTGCACTAGCACTAACCAAATGGAGATTTGATAGAAGAAAAACCTTTATTCTCATTGCAAACCGTATTTTCCCTGCGTCTGCGTAAGATGGTATAAAAGTAGCTCGTCATTTAATGCTCACATTGGTTGTTTAAGACTAGTATTCAATTATTTCTCATATCAAATAATTCAAGACTCCTGTCCATTAAACATATTTATTGGAAAAAAGAACTAATTATAAATTTCATTAGCTTTTCTAGGGCTTAATTATTTTTTTCAAGTTTTGTACAAATTGTAACCTTTATTAGGATCTCTACTCTTAAGAAATTCATTAGTGTTACATTTCCAATTTCAATTACAGTATTTTCCTTATCGATTTTGCTTCAGTGAAGACTTTGTTTCTTGTTGCAATACTAATTACAATAACATAAGATAACAACTACCTCCGTGGTGTAGTGGTTAGAGCACTGTGCCTAAAAACCTCGGAAGTCGTGGGTTCGAATTCCGCGGGGAACATTTTCACTCTGTGTTGGTTTTCCCAGTTTGATTAGGACATTGCATGCTTGAATCACCTGATTGTCCGATAAGATAAATGATTTCGTGCTTCGGAAGGCACGTCAAGCCGTTGGTCATGACTATGATCCAAATGGTCTGGTTTCCTTTGTACGGGTTACGGAGTTCAGACTGTCGTTCCACATAACCAGCCTGGTCAATTCAGGATCATAGTTGTAGCGTACCCTGGGCTGAATTATCCCAAATCTCATACAATCCGTTCTAGCAAAGCCAACTAAAGCCGAACGAACAGTATAACAGTATTGCAGTATCAAACATCTCATAAATTCACTGACCACAGAGACTTAGGTAAACAAGTTCATCCAAGATGCAGGGGTAATTGACCGTACCCTCTTGCCGAGTTACGACTAAAGGCAGGCGTATACCTACTATGTATAAAGACGTATCTGACTTGTTACTTGTGGCTGAGGTATGAGTTATAGACGCATGTACGTTCATAATAATTGACACTGATTGTATATGTAAGCAACATTTTAGGCCACAATTTTTTATTTATTTATCCTGCTTTATCTTTTTCTGCACCTACTTAGGTTACTGGAATTCAAATCTTCATAAAAATTATTGAAAATAATTTTTAATTACCATTAAAATTACTGCTATATCAATTTATAAAAACACTTTAATTTAAACGCCCTACGATCAATATTAGGCTTCTACTACGCAAAATTAATATCCCTTCACGTTATTTTCTCTCATTAATATATTCAAATTGATTCAATGTTATTATAACAATGAACAGTATAACAGTATTGCAGTATCAAACATCTCATAAATTCAACGACCACAGAGTCTTAGGTAAACAAGTTCATCCAAGATGCAGGGGTAATTGACTGTACCCTCTTGCCGAGTTACGACTAAAGGCAGGCATGTATACTATGTATAAAGACGTATCTGACTTGTAACTTGTGGCTGAGGTATGAGTTACAGACGCATGTACGTTCATAATAATTGACACTGATTGTATATGTAAGCAACATTTTAGGCCAAAATATTTTTTTAATTTATCCTGCTAGCCCATGGCACTTACCTAGGTTACTGGAATTCAAATCTTCATAAAAATTATTGAAAATAATTTTTAATTCCATTTAAATGACTGCTATATCAATTTATAAAAACACTTTAATTTAAACGCCCTACGATCAATATTAGGCTTCTACTACGCAAAGTTAATATCCCTGCACGTCATTTTCTCTCATTAATATATTCAAATTGATTCAATGTTATTATAACACAGTTTGAATACTCACGGTAAGCCTAAACCACGTATGTAATCCGAGTTTTAGCGGAGCGCGCTAAATTGGTTTTAAATCCAGACTTAATTATGTTAAATTTAAATTGATTGTTTTGATTACAACGTTGTACATATTAATAATATTAATAACCGTATTATTTTGACGATTATCGGGTAAATGATCCACGAATGTTTTTTGGAAAATAAATGAAAAACGAAGAGAAATGAAAAGCGAAATAATGTTCTTTAATATTTATTGGCCATAATAAGTAGTTTTGTTCCATTAAAAATAATTAAAAACAATTTAAATTGTGTTGAAAAACGATGCATAGTTGATTGTTGTAAAATATAATTAAGTATTTGGTAACTGGAGCTCTAAAAAGAGAGAGAAACTAGAAACTCTTATTCGTAAATGATGACTCAAATGACTACTAGGATTCATAACTAGACTACCACCACTAGACACAACTAGTCTAGCTCGTCTACTAATTAATCAATTCTACTTCGACCTGTCTTTCTAATTCAGATTAATGCTTGCAGAGTTCAGACACTGAAGTATTTCAATGAAGCTCATCCGTTCATATTTCTATTTGCTTCCATCTTCTTCCAAGTACCACTCGGAGCTTTACTCTTAATTAGATCAATAAAACGCGTAGGATTTGCATAACGTATACTGTGAACAGTATTAAGATTAACGTAAGTTGCATTTTTCAAACAGAATCCATTATAAAATGTATGTATTAAGACTATTAAGGATATGCTAGCAACTGTACCATTTAAAAATATCTGATGAAGTAGACCATATTTATTTCTAATGTTATTTCTCTCTAGTTGTGTATGTCCCGATAATGTTAATGTGGTATCTATTAAATTAGAAGATTTGAAAATCGCATTAAAATATTCGTGATCAAAATAAGCTTTGGTCTCCTAATAGTTACTCATAAACCTGCCAACGCGCAGAATTAAAATAGATTATGGAAAGCAATTACTAAGAAAGTCCTAAAAGTGAAGTTTCCGTACAAAACTATTCCGAAAGACATTAACCTCGCTATCCAATCGTTTCTTCATTCTTTATACGCAAACTCTACGACAGGACTTTTAATACGTCTTTCCAACTAGCTCATGCTTATTTTCAATTTTGGCGAAAAATGGCGTCTTGACTCTCCCATTTGACGTCGTGGAGATTACGTAGTTGGCGGGAGATTTTTACATAAAATATTCATCTGCACCCGTCTCGGGCGTGTGTAATGTCCGACACTTCTTCTTGCGACGGTTCATTTGCTACTTCATTTTCATTTCGCCCGAGAAGATATTGCTCTGTGACTTCGTTAAGTCGAGTTAATTTCGTCGGTTATATGCCCCGGTTCGGTCGACTTACTAAATGTCAACAAATGTCGCCAGAGCTGCAAATAAATGTTCGCTCCGTCCGGACCAGATTGCGGAATCAATCTCCGGGTCAATCAAAGTTTGGCCGTCTTAATTAACTTAGAGTCAACTAATATCTGTGAGGAGAATATCTTTGGTAGGCTTGGTTTATAGGAATGGGTCGGTGACGAAAATTATACACTGTTATTGATAAAGTTAGTTTAGAGAAAATGTTAGTTGAATAATTTGACCGCTTCAAGTGTATTGGGCGCTTAGTTTGACCTTTTGGTATTTAACTTGACTGTTAGTTTGGGCGTAAGAATTGGATTCTTTAAGGAGTTTCATTACTGTGGAAGAACGTTACGTTACTTACTAAAACATTCTGAATTAATATGAAGCAAATTAAGAAGTCTCTCAAATGTCACCCAGACCGACTTCCGAATAAATATTTTTTAGTGGTAAATTCGTTATACGGTGTAGGCAACCCCGGTTCAAAGCTAATGCGTTATCCTCTAAAAAACACGGGATCGGGTCAGCAAACTGAATTTGGCAAGCGTAGTGATTATGCCGATGGCTTCTGGACATTAATAAATGTTGGCTGACGTTACTTTTTACATTCCTTGCCAATTTGTCGACGGATACTATCCCTGTTAGAACATCCTTATTTGTATTAAGATAAGGATTATTTTCGCGAAAGATAATGTTATTGCATATGACGCTGGTATGATTTTATGCCTTTCAGTTTGAGTGTATGACAAAATTTTTAATAGATCGACTTTCTATAGCGATTAATATTTGAAAATAAGACTATATAATAATATAATAAGATTATTTTCCTTCTTTTCAATTGGTTAGACAGGATGTATGAAATGAGAATAAGAGCTTGGATTCCTAATAAGGTTTCAGTTTATAAAAAGCCGGGATTTAGCGATTACCGTTAAAATGGCTTTCACCAAAACAACACATCACTTACAGATTATAAGAATTATTAAAACCTAATAGCACTTTATTAACTTCGGGACCTAGTTGAATCGTATTTACTGGGCTATTAAAGCAATAAAGAACGCATTTTTTACGGATTCTCTGTTGTAACTGTTGGAATCTTTGAAACAACAAGAAACAAAATACATTGGCTAACAAAACACAAAGTGTGTACGTAAATACAATACCTAAAATGCGTGTTATCACGGAAGGGGTAAGGAATTCAACAATTTCTTCGTACTAGCGGATCAATCTAAATATCGCGGGCGAAACGAACCAGCTTACGTTTCCGATTTAACAATCGACTTCTTTTATTCTCATTATTTTCGACACAAACGTAAATGGAGAACATTTGAAACACATTAGAAAGTATTCGCTGGCAAAACAAAATTCGGAGTTCATTTAGAAAGGGTGAGATTTGGTATCAATTTATTTTTGACATAACAAATAATTATGCTATTAGTGAGAACGTATTTGATACATAATATGAATTTCTTTTCAGCAAAATTCCTGTTTTTCACATTTTGACCAAAAATAAATTCAATAATAATTTTGTATTTCAGTAGAACAATATTTTATTAAGAATATTTGTTGGCAGCTAGGTAGGCGTACCTTGTACCAGTTTTTATTCAAATATGTATTTAATTTTTTCCCGTTCCCGGCCTTTCTGATACTGTCCCTCATAAATGTAAAATTAACCAAAACATGATTTATCATTTTATGCAAATGCGTACATCGTACAATTTAAATATTAAACATCCCTTAATAATAGCCAAAAAAACTGCCAAAAAAAGTCTGTATTGAAAAACGCCGTAAGTTGAAAAGCAGCGTTTTTAATAAGGCCGTTCTGACGTAACTGAGATAAAGCAGTTTTAATACTCACTCGGATTTATGGCGTGCCCTTCATCAACCGTGTGGAGCGATAAGTGGAGCATCAGGATGAGCGCAGTCGACGTCTGCAAAAAAAAAGTCGCATTAAAATCGCGCGTTGCATTAATGAAGGGGTGAGCACGTGAAAATAATTGGCATCGGTTTGATTGTCCTTTGTTTCGATAGTATAGCTTTGCGAAGTTGGTTTTTTTGATCTTATGTAAATGTCGCATGTATGCGTCGATGTGTATGCATTTCTCTTTTTAAACAATACCTAAGTATTGTTTAAAAAGAGAAATGCATACGAGCGTGATGTTAGCTGCTCTAAACAGAAGCATTTTAAAGCAGTAGGTTTGTGTTAATAAATTAATCGACATACTAGTTATACCTGCGCTTAGACTTAAAATGTAATTTAGCTCATCCATTGATTACTTCAATTGAACTACTTCATTGAATTTCCAATAGCCTTTTACATATAAAAATATTTTTTCCGTCACGGCATTCGCAAACCCCACCTGATAACTAGTTATAACCTACGACGAAACAGTCGCATTCGCGCGACGCATTAATGAAGGGGTGAGCAAGTGAAAATAATTGGCATCGGTTTGATTGTCCTTTGTTTCGATAGTTGCGTTTTAAATTACGAATGCGACGTGTGATTGCATGCGTAGGTTAATTATATTTATTTCTTTACTTACAGGTGCATAACTAAGGGAGAGACAACGAATCAGAATCTGTTGTTTTCAACAAAAGCAAGTAAGTCAGTATGTTTTACGCGTTAATTAATTAATCGGATCATAAAATTTATCTAAACCCATGCTACGACTTATTGCAAAACGCAATTTAGATCATACTTATTGAACTATTTCATTTAACTTTTCAATCTTTACTTTCTATAAAATGCACTTTGATATTTTTCGCTCAGCCGCGGCACTGGCTAATCCATCCAGTGATTACCTACGTGGAGTGTGCGGTACAAGTAAGTGTAGCTTCATCGATTTTAATTTTAATTTGAAGGTAATAACACATTATACTTTCAAATTATAATGTAAATGGATTCGCCTTTTCATATAAATTTGATGTTTTTATTAGACTATGTGAAGGCTAATAAAAAAAAATATATTTGAAAAGGCAGCAGTGCAGTATTTGTAATATTAGTGTAAAAAATAAGAAAACAATATCTTTGAGCCTTGGTTTACAAAGGAATTGTACACGTAGGCGCAATAGATGAACTAAGAAAGAATTTCGAAAACTGTGCGATGAGTTTGGAAATTACGAATTATTGGAATTTTCAAATGAATTTGAATGAAAGAATTTTCTTTATTGAATTTCCCTTACGGATCTTGGGATTAGTCGTGACTTGTGTGCGATATTTCGTAAATAAAGAGAAATGGGCTCTAATATTTCAAAGAAAGTAGACGTAACTACAAATTCACTTTTTTTTTATACAGCTTTAGTAATCTAGATATTCTGTAGTCCGTAAGAAGCTGTGAAGATGTATTTATTACTAGCGGCTGCACGCGACTTCGTCCCCGAGGCTTCCCATCACATAGTGTTATAGAGCTTTCTAGCTTAAAGTCTCCCTCGATAATTGGACTATCTAACACAAAAATAAAATCAAACCAGTAATTCCTGAGATAAGCATGTTCAAAGAAACAACTCTTCAGCTATATCATTTACACTGAAAGTGAAAGTTTTGAAGAAAATATGGACGATTTTTACTGTCTCCTTCTAACTAAAAATGTCTTTACGACTTAGCAACAAGCCTAGCAAATATACAAAGCCCGTATTTACATAAATCAGTGACCTTCTACGTACATATGTGTTGAGATTGATGACTCTCATTGCCCAGAAAAGGTAGGGTTTACTCACTAAGCCCAAGGGTGCTTCACCCTGCCTTAATGGAAGTGTCGTAGACATTTTGCCTAAGCCTTTACTTCTACAATGATAGCCCTAGATTATAACGTAGAGTAATTGTTCCTTGTTTACCTCGAATGAAGAATACAAGTTGAAATGTGGGCTTATACAGCTAGAATCAGAATGTTTGATTTATCGTTCGCAAAATAGTTGTTTATAATATCACGCATCATTAGAATTTAGGTCCAGGCTTAAAATGCATTATTAAACCTAAACAAAAATAAAAACCATTACTGTTTTTTTCAGGGTTCGAAATATGAACCCCAATTTTTAACCGACTTCAAAAAAGGAGGAGGTTCTCAATTCGTCTGTATGTATAATATTTTTTTTTTATGTATGTTCATCGATATTTTCGTCAATTATGGACGGATTTCAAAAATTTTTTTTTTGTTGTGTATAGTTCAGTTTTGAGGTGGTCCCATTTTCACCAGTCCAGGATCTGATGATGAAACCTAGGAGAAATCGAGGGCAACCACCGAAAATTGTATGCTCGTATGGTGTTTTTGTTTCGTAATCATGTCTTACTCAGGTATATGCTTCAGGGTGTCAACATTTGATGCTGCTGTCCTGATGATGATGCTACAGTACTCCTTAACGGTTAGGAGTTGGAAGGCAGAACTGCAATTTGGTCGATGGAAACTATTTAGTAGTATGTAGGGCTTACATGTGAGGTATGCTTGAATCAACATCTGATGCTACTGTGCTGATGATGAAGCTACAGTACTCCTTAACGGTTAGGAGTTGGAAGGCAGAACTGCAATTGGTCGATCGAATGTATGTAGGGCTAACGTGATACTTGTGTATATTACATCCAGACCAACGGCGAGAAATCTCGCCGAGAAGTCTCGCTGGGCCTTCACGCGAGAACAAGAAATTTATCCACACTGTCATTCACTATTAACAACAACTAAGTCCGTATTAATAATTAAGTTCACACCGCTTTTACACAACTAAAAATCATGAAATAAACTGACTTTTAAAAAAAAAATTAAACCGACTTCAAAAAAACCGTAAACACAAAAAATAAACTAAAAATTAAAAAATAATTCCTAATATCTATTACCTCATACTGTAATTTTCCTAAACTATGTTAAAGTAATCTTAAACATACTAACTGAAGTCGGTGCTTCTTCTCTTCTGCTTTTGGGCTGCTTTTGCTTTTTTTGTGTTTACGGTTTTTTTGAAGTCGGTTTATAATACATACCTTTAATTAAATCCCTCAGTGGTCCCTAGCTTACGTTTTTACTACGGTGATATTATTGTTACCATCGTTTAATTTATTTCATATTAACCAAGTAATTGAAGGCTAGGCTAGCATTTTATTTAAGGTTTCTCAAAGGGATAATTGACGAAAGCTTTTATTTTTTTAATATTTTTTTTTTGTCCTTTAGCCGTTACCTATCTTACATCTCGTAGCAGAATTAGCATCATCTGTTATAATAATAAGATACTCATATAATCAGCATATAACCAGATACATAATTTGTCAGTGCGGGGAGAGTCAAGTCGCATTTGGTAAGCGTAGTGAATAAGATTAAGCACATCGTTTTATCGATGATAATAAACAAAAGTTCTTGCCGTCCCTCTAGTGGGATATAATTGGCTAATACTTTACTCTTAATCTGTTATCTACGTCCATACCAGTGGAGTCGCAAGCAGGAATTTATATTGGCATGAGAAAACCACGATTGTAATATGCGCAGTTTCGGTTCTAGAACTTTTCCTGCTCTCTCGTTAACTGAATTTCTTTAGTAAGAAAGGGATAGATTACTTTTGCTCAAACGAGAGTAATCGCTTTGGGATAGAGGTGTTAAGATCTTAGTAAAGAAGTCGGTAGATAAACGTCGTATTTAATTTGATGAGGGTTCCAATTTGTCTTTATGGAAAAAGGGAATAGTAGTTTTCTTGTTTTAAGAAGATTAAAGTAACTTTGTAATTAATGCAGTAATTTCAATTACATTTGTTACTGATTTTATGAACTATCATGGAACGCGTATCCAGCATGCGTGTTTTCGCCATCTTCTAAACAAGGTTGGTTCCAGAGCGTGAAGAAGTAACTTGCGGGCCGGTATGGCGATGCCAACGGATAGCAGTAAGCAATTAAGGCTCATCTTTTGCTTACAATCAGGCAGAGTGGAGCCAATATAGAAAAAAAACTATAAGCAAATGGTTTGATGACCTAAATAAGGCATATTTTTTGATCAAAAAGTTACCATTGAATTCATGGTAATAAGCAAGTATTAGAACACATTTTATTTCAATGACATGACATTGATTTAAAATAAGACTTAAGCTGATATTACATTTTGATACCTCAATTTTCATTTGGTTCGAGGTAAATATTTTACACGCACAACTGAAATGCTTTAGCGGGGGAACATAAGCGTATTTATTTACCAGGTAACATACTCAAACAATTTCACCTAGAATATTCGAGTAGACGTAAACCTTTGAGTGATATTTCTTTGTAAACGCAATCTACCTTGACGGAATTCATGACAGAAAAGGATATTGAAACAGCCTCGCTCGTTTCACATTCGTGAAATTAAATTTTATATTGGCGTTGATAAGATCTCAGAGTCAAATGATGGTATGAATAATGTAATGGTAAATAAAACTAAAGTATTAACAATAATCTTTTAAAAACTACGACTGAATAAGTGCCTGGCCAATAGAGATTTCTGCTTTACATTTCATAATTATTTACTCATAGACGCCCATTGCAAAATCTAAATTGTGACATATATTTTTTTGAAGTTTTCGTCATCATTTTCGCTGTTAACTTATGGGGCATTTCACGTCAAGCGGACAACAAAAAAAAAGTGAGGTCGTGGATTTTGTTTATATTCTGGTCAATTATACTTTAAGTAGATGTAGATATGTATACCTTATATTTTTTTCATATGATGCTTTTTTGCTGAGATATGAGCTTTTAAAAATTTACTAAGAGCGGAGCCGATCAATTTTAGACGATTAATTTTTTTATTATTTTATTTAAAAAAAAAAAAAAGTTATGTTTTTTTATATTTGAAATGTTGAAGTTTTTAATTTTTTTATCGAATTCTAAATTTGAATTTTTTTTCGTGTAGTAAACCGGAAGTAAAAAATTAAAATCGATTTTTGGCTAACTTCAACCCTTTTTTTTAAATATTTCAGACTCGAATTAAAGCCTAAAATGTACTTATCTTTCACAAAAAAAATTAAAACGTGATCTCCAACACTTCAAGACTTAGAGCATTTATAAGTCATACGCATAGCTATGCGCATACATACACACATCAACAAAATCTAGGGATATCTTAATTGTATAATAAAAACTACGTTATATTGTTAATTCTTTATTATATTTATATGAAGTTTATATATCGATTGAAAGGTATTTTATTCTATTTTTATAAAAAATATATTTTTTATAGAAAAACAAAAGAATGGCAAAAAAATATTGGTAATTCCTTCCGCACGGGAAAAGTGTATAAAAAATAAAAATGTTTTTTTGATATTTTACTACAGAAAAGTGATGTTTTTTTTAATTATTTTTTATGAAACTTGTTGAGTGTTCTTTCAAGAGTAATGTAACAGTATCTTTTGAGTTGAAATGAAATGTTCCGATCCGTGGACTTGTAAGAAAGTGTTGCCTTCAAACACGTCGTTGCCGTGGCCCGAAACACCAACCAAAACATGTTACCAAGGTTTTGGAGCAATTATCGCAGTCTTGGGAACGTGGTTGAACGGCACTAAAACAGAAATCGCATTACTACCCAGAGACAGGAGCAATTTGTCCAAAAGACTGCTAGAGGACGACCAAACATCACAGCGATGCGACCAGTAAAAAGGCTTCTGGAGGACCATCAGCTGCTGGAAAGCGACCAAACCGTGCAAAGGAGTTTGCATGAAGTGGGTCTTCATGTTGGACAACCGCTAGGTGTATCAACATTGTGATGGGGCAATCGCGGTAGGCGTCTTTCTTGGGCTTAGGAAAATTTTCAATGGAGTGACGACCCATGGTCTGTGATGCTGTAAACCGATGACTCCCGCTACAGATTTTATCCATATTCAAGAAGAACACGCGTTTTGAGAACTCATGACAGTATTAGCCGTCTGTGGCACTCTAAGGAGGTCCACTTTTACCAAGGCGGGACAGTCATGGTTTTAGGAGGATTTCGTCTGGGTGAACGAACCCAGCCCGTTTGTATCCAAAGCATCATGACTAATCAAAAACATCTCAAAAAGGTAGTAGAATCTGTCATTGCTCTAAGCCAAGTCCAAATCATCCAGGAATTTATAACCGTAAACGACAGTGCCAATTCCCATGAGGCGCGGTAGGTGCCGGCCGCTCTACGAGACTACGATATCCATGTTTTTTATTGCCCTGCTCAGTCATCCGGCGTAAATCCTATCAAGCATGCGTGCGGCATGTTACATCAATGATTTTTAAGACATTTCCCACCAAATTCCAACACAGTACAACAACTTCACCATCACTTTGAAAGAACATCGGGTCTCATAACGCAAAAAGATCTTAACAAACTTAATTTTAAGCATGAACAATTGACACTAATGTTATAATAAACGCGAGAGGTGGCAACACTGATTAAATCAAGAAGATTGTTTATTTGAATTAAATTTGATCATTTTATTTAAAAAAAACGCAGATTTTCTACCACACTAATTTACCTAGGGCGATAAAAAATATAATTATTAATAAAAATACAAAATAAATAAGGTTTTTTTTTATTTATTATTAAAAACAATAAAATTCTCTATATTTTTTTCATTCACAGTATAAGCGAATTCCTAATAGTATTTAAGATATTTGATAATAATGTAGATATCCCTAGATAAAGTTGATGTGTGTAGTCATACGCATAGAATTTTCTAAGCAATCAGTTTTATGCGCTTTACATGCTTAAATACGACGCTATCAGTATTTTATTAATTTATACTAATATGCAAAAACATAGAAATACACAAAACTTCAAAATAAATAAAAAATAACTTTTTAAATACAATAAAACAAACTTATCTTTTATATAACAAGTGTTCATGCAAAAGTGTGATTTTAAAAACAATGATACAACATTAAAACATACCAGTAACACCATTTCATAGTTATAAAAACATTTATAATGTTTTTAATTATTTACAAAAAAAAATGTAATCGCCAATAGTTGCAAGTCTTCAATAGTTTTAATAGTAGAGATTAAAACAGTGTCAGTTAAAGAGATTTATTTTATTATTTTTATAATTTTACTATTTGAACTAGCACTCGTTTTCTTTACATATAATCCTTCATCGACAGGCCCGTTGGTCGAGTGGCTAGAGACCCTGGCTACAAAACCACGGGTCGCGGGTTCGAATCCCGCTAGGGGCAAATGTTTGTGTGATGAACATCGGCATTTGTACTCGAGTCATGGATGTTCATAAAAAGTATTTAAGTATGTCTATCCGTTCCCTAGCTTCCATAGTACAAGCTTCGAGCTTAGTTTGGGGCTAGGCAATTGGTGTGTTAGTCCAAGGCATTTATTTATTTATTTGTTGGAATAAAGCATGTAGTTGCTTAGTTCCTGGTATGGTGACAGCGGAAGCAAAACGGTCTCGCAGAAAATCTCACTCTTGCTGAATACTTTCCTTCGAGTTTTGCTTTTATTTTGAAGAATTGTGTATTCCAATGTTTTTGCATATTAGTATAAATTAATAAAATACTGATAGCGTCGTATTTTAGCATGTAAAGCGCATAAAACTGATTGCTTAGAAAATTCTATGCGTATGACTATGTATGCGCATAGCTATGCGTATGACCTATAAATGCTCTAAGTCTTGAAGTGTTGGAGATCACGTTTTAATTTTTTTTGTGAAAGTAAAGTACATTTTAGGCTTTAATTCGAGTCTGAAATATTTAAAAAAAAAGGGTCGAAGTTAGTCAAAAATCGATTTTAATTTTTTACTTCCGGTTTACTACACGAAAAAAAATTCAAATTTAGAATTCGATAAAAAAATTAAAAAACTTCAACATTTCAAATATAAAAAAAACATAACTTTTATTTTTTTTTTGAAATAAAATAATAAAAAAATTAATCGTCTAAAATTGATCGGCTCCGCTCTTAGTAAATTTTTAAAAGCTCATATCTCAGCAAAAAAGCATCATATGAAAAAAATATAAGGTATACATATCTACATCTACTTAAAGTATAATTGATCAGAATATAAACAAAATCCACGACCTCACTTTTTTTTTGTTGTCCGCTTGACGTGAAATGCCCCTTATCAAACATTTTATATTAACCCATACATAGTATGCAAGTGCTTAATTGGACATTGTAAAAAAATATATATATTTAAGATATCAATCATCATAATCATCGTCTTCTCGCAGTCCACAGCTGGTAGTAGATAAAAATTCTGAAAATGCTTCCCACTTCGCCCGATCCACAGTTACTCGCATCTAGCTCTAGCCGGCCATCTTGCGCAAATTGTAACTCCACTTAGCCTAAGGGCGTCCTAGTCTTCGCTTACTGAGACGCGGTATCCACTCCAGAACTCGTTTTCCCTAACGGTTGTCGGTTTTGCGGCTAATATGGCTAGTCGACTGCACTGCCATTTTAGCTTACTAATGCAGCGAGCTATGTCGAACTACTCTTAGTAAAATTATAAATTATATTAAAGAACTCATCATTATTGCTGCATGCAAATAACATACATAATTCCTTTACACGCATAAGGTGTTAAAATATTATCTTATCAATGTGCATTATATTCAGATTTTGGTTGATCCTTTCTTTTTATAAATATAAAGGTGAAAAGTTTGTTTGTTTGTTTGAATGCGGTTATCACAGAAATTGCTGGTTCGAATTAAAAAAACACGTTTGCGTTGGTTAGTCCATTTGTCGAGGATCGTATTATGTAAGCTATAGCATAACACTTTGTGTGCGGAAACCGAAACCACGCGAACGGAGTCGCGGGCGGCCGCTAGTTCATTATCGACTTTAAAATAATTTGTAACAGTTCCTAGAACGACTTCTACTATCCATAAATATACAATATCAGAATACAAGGGAATCTGTTTGTTCAAAAGGCACTTTATACTACGTTCGTTAAATATACCGTTAACATCAATGAATTTAGTTCGAAGATTAGGTACGATTTGTTTTGGATTAGTCGAGACAACGTGTAATCCTTAATTATGTATAATACTGATCCCTCCACTTAACACAGAACCTTCAAAGTGTCTTAACGTGTGCTGTAAATGTATAAGGACTATATTTAAACACTATAATAACAAGGACACGATATTTTTAGATCGTCATTGGCAGACAAGGCCATAGATTTAAGGAGGAGTAAAAGTATCAGGTATAAAAATAAAATGGTAGGTATAACGCATTCTTAATAATAATTAGATTTTTTGATATGGCATTATTCTGTTCAAATTAAGTTATGCTTTAGTATTTTGCCGAAGTTTTTTAGAATGTGGGATTTAACTTTGTGTGAGGGATTTTCAAAGAGAGGATATTCAAAAGAAAAAAACATCTGAATAACATTTCGGTATGTACGATTTTTTTTGTTTAACCTTTTATTTAATGGAGTCTTTGTGTTGTTAATTATATAAATTTTCTTCGCAATAATTACGCGCTCCGTTAGTTTATAAAGCCGAAGTTTGAACAACAGGGAAGCCAGAAAAGTACGTGTTCAAAATACCAAGGGTTTCGTAATTTCCGTACCGTAAGATGACTGTGCAAAATACTCTTATTCCTTTTACATCCAAGACAGTCTGAGCATATTTATAACTTTCCAGCTAAAGTTCAGATTTCTAGAATATTCCACTCGTAATTATGCGAACAGAAATTATTAACTAGACCACGAATAATTTGAGAGCATAAAATTTATTTGAAACACACCTTTTGTTGCCTTGAATATTCAGAAGTTTAATCACCACGGTTAAGATAGATAATAGTGAAGAGTCCCTTACTTAACAGTCTTTAATATTGCTTTTTCACAACAGCTGTTTATTGGTTTTTAGGCATTTCCATGTCTTCTCCGTGCCATTTTTTGACTGCCGCCGTGAAGAAGTCGAGCGCTGTGCTCAAAACCTTTCTTCGAGGTTCGAACCCCGGGAGGAACACTATCACTTTGTATCGTTTACCCATGTTGCTAAGGACATTGCAGGCTTGAATTATCTTGACGGGTCGAACATAAGCCGCCCATTGGCGGCTGGCAGCGATCCGTCCTCATGCGAGCGAAAGGGGAAACCGATGGGGTTTAGTGGGTAGTGGGCGTAGTTTTTTCTCATGCGCCCGAGTCCCACACACGGCCGCAGGCTACGCTGGCCTGCGGTGTCATGGTGCGTCAATGCATTCCCCAGCGCAAAAAAAAAGGCTTGAATTATCTGATCATTAGATAACAATGATGACTCTGTGCTTCGGAAAGCAAGCCGTTGGTCCCGAATATGATCCAAATAGTCTGGTTTCCCTTGTGTGGGTTGCGGAAATCAGACAACAGTCGCTCCATTGTAATAACCAGCGTGGTAAATTCAAAATCATAGTCGCAGCGTTCCCTGGACTCTAAGGAAATGGCCGAGGATGCATCCGGGAGAAGCGCTACGATGATGATGATGAGGTCTTTTCATGTCTTTATCATCAGTCTATGATGACAGTCGCTGGTCGTTGGCCTCCTATAGTGTGGTCACTGTTTAGCATCTTACATTATATTTAATTTTTTCTATTAATCTCATAAATTATTACAAGCAGCATAAAATACAAAACTTATTATATAATTTTCTAACGTAAAGATGCTTCGTTCGTTCGAACGAGGTGTTAAAACGTCTATTTAAATGTATGTAACAAGATTATAAGGTACTTTCACGACACGGGGCGAGCAAGCACTTACAAGGTTTCCTTTGAGTTCTACAATGTAACAGATAGCAAGTATATCGCTTTAACATAGTTAGAATCACGCACATGCTAATTAATTAGTTCAAAAGGATTTCTTTCATGTTTTAATTTACTGTCTGGTTGTAAAATAGTGCTAGGTTACTTTTTCGTAGATTCATCATTTTTTATTTCTTCAAGAATACTAGAATTGCAAATTAGATGACATGGCTGAAAGGACAAAATAACATTTTGAAAGAAAAAAAATATCTAATTTAATTTATACTTTACTAGCGGCCCTCCCCGGCTTCGCCCGTGGTACTTGTCCACTATTCAATGGATGATATTATACATAAAAACCTTCCTCATGAGTTACTCTATCTATTAAAAAAACCGCATCAGAATCCGTTGCGTAGTTTTAAAGATTTAAGCGTTCATAGGGACATACAACATACAACATGACAGAAAAAGCGACTTTGTTTTATACTATGTAGTGATAAATAAGGGGGCCATGTTTTACCAAATTGAATAAAGATTTTTAGAAATCAACTTAGGAAGTCTGTTGATTTTGGCTATGACTATTTCGAAGTTTTGTTAAAAAAATACAAGTTCACCCTTTTTATATCAGAGCATGAATATTCACAATATGCATAGAAACTAAATCAAACCAGATATATCCGGAACGGGTGAACTCTGGCCAAAATCTAGGACAGCTGGCCGATATTCAATTCACGTAAAACCTCACATTCATAACATATGAGGTGTTAATCCGGTCAAATTAGACCAAAAAATAAGAGTAAAGTTACATAAATTCCCACCTAGCTGAAAATCGGTAAGATTGTTTAAAATATCATTAAAAACAAAATTTGAAAGTTCCCCATCTTTCCCCTGTAAGGAAAAAAAAATATTCAAGGTCAAAGGTCCAAAAAAAGAGTTTTTCGCGATTTTCAGCAAAACGGTAAGTTTTATCATAAAAATACCTCAGACAAAATTGTAGATCATAAAATTATCTACAAAAAATGTATTAATACTTTTTTTTCTACGAGCCACCGTTTTTGAGATATAACGATTCTAAAAGTTGCAAAAGTTGTAATCGTCTTAATATGCACACGTTTCCTCGCCACCTATGAGGTAGTGTACTCGTACTCAGCGCGTTTTCTTGGTTGGTCAGCGTGGTTTCCCCAGTAGGCCTATTCCACCGGTTAGTTTTGATCCTGTTTAATTTGAAACTATTGAAAAATAATGGATATTCGCAGAGATTGAAAAGATAAAAGCAATTTAAGTTAAAAAAAAAGTAGAGAAATTTAATCGTCCGAGTCGTAACTTTCAAATTCTTCTTCTTGATCTTCTTGTTCTTCTCGTTCTTGTTCTTCTTGTTCTTGTTCTTGTTCTTCTTCTTCATCTTCATCCTGAGTGCATGAAAACTGCGTTAATAGCGATGTATCGCATGTTGCCTCGTTGGAATCAAACGGATCCTCTACTGTTGGTAATTCAATATTAGAGCACAACTGGCCTTGACAATGTGTGCATGCCGGAGAACAGAACAGTCCGACTTTTTTGCAACCACATTTAGCACTGCATCCCTTTTTGCATTTGCAAAAAATCGAGTTCAGCAGTTTTTCCGGCGCAGGTGGAAGTAAAGTGTGCACTGGTTCTAATAAATTGTTGACCAACTTCCAACCCCACTCTGTAGGGTCTAGCTGATAACCAAGCCACACTAAAACTTGGTAATATACCCTAAAAAGATGTTGATGAGCAGCAACTGAGGTTGGAGGAAGACAAGCTAATTGTACTTGTTTTTTACTTTTGGTGTTTTTAACGAAACATGCATATCTATATTTATCTAAGCAGGTAGTTTTTTTAGGAGCTCCGTACATAGAAAGAAGAAAGCGAATGCCGTTACTAATAATTTCTTGTCGAGTAGATTTACTATTTTTAAAAACTTCAGCACATTCAATTAAATTTTGTTTCTCAAATCACAGCCAGTCATGGGCGTACCCAGGTAGGGGCAGGGGGGGGCAGCTGCCCCCCCCTGGATAATGTTGACGTCCATCCTAAGTACCTTATCATGTACTTTTATCGATAAAAATTAAGAAAACATTTTTTTGCCATTTGTTTATATTATATATTTTAACAGCTCTATATTACGCGGCGCGTTCATTACCCATACCCATAACAGCTCGCTAGCAGCGCAGCGCCACAGTATACTTACCTAGCTTATAAAGATACGATTTGCCCCCCCCTGGCTCAGAACCTGAGTACGCCCATGCAGCCAGTTACTGCGTGTAAAAATAGTACATGATTTTGACACGCAGTAACTGGCTGTGATACGACATCTGCATTTTACAGGAGGGGTAAAATAACAGTTTTCAAACTATTTGAGAAATTAAACAGGATCAAAACTAACCGGTGGAATAGGCCTACTGGGGAAACCACGCTGACCAACCAAGAAAACGCGCTGAGTACACTACCTCATAGGTGGCGAGGAAACGTGTGCATATTAAGACGATTACAACTTTTGCAACTTTTAGAATCTTTATATCTCAAAAACGGAGGCTCGTAGAAAAAAAAGTATTAATACATTTTTTGTAGATAATTTTATGATCTACAATTTTGTCTGAGGTATTTTTATGATAAAACTTACCGTTTTGCTGAAAATCGCGAAAAACTCTTTTTTTGGACCTTTGACCTTGAATATTTTTTTTTCCTTACAGGGGAAAGATGGGGAACTTTCAAATTTTGTTTTTAATGATATTTTAAACAATCTTACCGATTTTCAGCTAGGTGGGAATTTATGTAACTTCGAATGTCTAAATTGACCGGACTATGTCAAAATGAGCAGCTGAGATAAGGCCGACGAATATAAATAGTCCGACGAATGTGCAGTGGCAATGTTCTGAATGTTATGTATGTCTGTTATACTCGTACATACATCCTACTACTATTATAAAGGCGAAAATTGTATGTATGGATGTATGGGAGTTTGTTACTCTTTCACGTAAAAACTACTTAATGGTGGTGTTACACACAACACACACACACACACACCTTTTTTTTTGTTCTATCTCTTTTGTTTGTCTTGATGTTAGTTTTGTTTTTGCTATATTTTATTATTCTTTTTTTTACTTTTGCTGTACCTTTTATGATCTTTGTGTGTGTTGAGGTTTTTTGCCAATAAATGTATTTTCTTTCTTTCTTTCTTTCTAATGGAAATGAATGAAACTTTACCACAATATAGCTAATACATCAGAATAACACATAGGATATTGGAAATCGACGATCGATCCACGCGGACGGAGTCGCGGGCGGCTGCTAGTATAATATATATGTGAATTGTGATGTTTGAGGAGTTCGATGGCGTAATGGTTAGCGCACTTGGCCTGCGATCGCTAAGTTAAGCAACTTTCACAGAGCCCAGTCATCGGATGGGTGACCGTGTTTTTTTTATCTCGAGCTCCGCGCTGATTCGGAAGGCACGTTAAGTCGTTCACTCTACAGTTGTGTCAGACTGTTGACCCACCGAACTATGAGGGAGGGAATAGAGAGTGCACCCGTGCTTGCGCACTTACTTGTCCACTATAATACATATGTCCTGTGGACCTGGCAGCGAAAGATCGGCCGCCATGGTCGATAACAGACAGAGATAATAAATATATGAATAATATTCATATATTTATTATCTCTGTCTGTTATCGACCATGGCGGCCGATCTTACGCACACATATTATGTGATACTCGATTCGGTGGGCGAGTAAAACTCGTCTGTGGAAGAACTGTAATAATGATCCACTTGTACGTTCTAATTATATTATCCCAACTAATATTATAAATGCGAAAGTGTCTGTCTGTCTGTCTGTCTGTCTGTCTGTCTGTCTGTCTGTTACGCTTTCCCGCTTAAACCTCGCAACCGATTTTGATGAAATTTGGTACAGACAATCTTTAGACCCTAAGACAGAACATAGGCTACTTTTTGACCTATTCCAACCCCCCACTTCCCCGAAATAAGGGGGTGGAAGTTTGTATGGAAAATCTAAACTACTTGAGTTAGACGCTTAAAATTTGGCATGCAGGTCCCTTAGTAAACTTGATGCTTAGTTGCAAAAGGATATTGCAAAATTCCCACGGGAACGGGAGTTAGCGGAAAAAAACATTCGTATAATGAAAACCGACATCCACGCGGACAAAGTCGCGGGCGGCCGCTAGTAGAGAAATGAAATTACGTTGAGAATTCAAAGTAAATGTTAATATGACACTAGTATTAAAATGTTAATATGGTTATCATTTGTTGCATCAAAATCTACGTATATTATTAAAATTTGTTAAAAATATTAAATGCAATGGTTATTTAAATGCAATGAAAGTAAATTACAAACTCCACAGAATTTCATTAGAGTGGATTCCATGCGGGATTATCTTGTTCCCTTAATAACGCTATAAAATACGATTTTAATTATATTTTACCGCAAAACGTGTTTCATTTTCAATCAGAGCCAGGTTTTGACCGACTTCTAAATTAAATCAACATTTAGATTACGAATAGATTGTTGGTAATTATAGGTGGAGATTATTAGCATATTAGAATTCATTGTAAATTTTATAGTATAGTATAGTATAGTATCAGCCTATTAATGTCCCACTGCAGGGCAAAGGCCTCCATCATTTGAAATCATGTTTTCGTTACAAAGATGGGTTTTGACTTAATCACCACGCTTGCCAAATGCGGATTAGTGATCACAAACCCGGGCTGTGTTCAGAAAAATCAACACAAAGTTTGCCCGACCCGGGAATCGAACCCAGGACCTCGAGACCAAGGCCCGATGTAAATCTTACACTTATTATTTTAGATGTAAGTCTAATAAATAAATAAATAAGAAATGTAAATGAAAATGTATTTTGTGAAATTCAGTTAGCTATATATAACTAGTATTGTCAAATGTTCATTAGTACCTATTATTAGGGTTTCTTTAGAGCATGTGTATTAATAACTTAAAGAATATTATCTTAACTCTAATAATTATAGTGAGTGAATAGAAGTGAATAATGAATAAACTTCAAAAAAAAATTCGTCCATGCAAAATGAACAATTCAAATACTATATAGAAAACATAAAAGCACTAGAAGAAAATATCTTCAAAAGATGTTTCCGTTGAAATTCCTTGTCACCTCCGCAAGTAGAATGTCATTACATACACGTTCCAATTTTGTTGAAAAATTCTTCGAGTTTGCAAACTTCCTGCATACTAAACAGCCGAAACTTCTTCAGCTTACAACTTTTACGTATCTTATTTTTAGTTTTATGGGAATTTATCAAAATTTGTGCAGCATCGCTTGGTTACATTTTTCATTTTATTTAACAATTTGTATGCGGATTCAAAAACAGTTTTTACTCTCTTTTGCTTCCATCGTAGCTCATGGCGATCTTTTTAGATAAGATCTGACAAATTAGATGATAATTGTTTATCTTCTCAATAAAACATTTAACTTACATAAGTTACACGATTTAAAAATACGATATCTCCCAAAAGCAAAATTTTCAGTCCGGCTTTTAACCCCATTCTTCTAATTTATCAACAGCAACAGTCTTTGTTAACGAACCCAAATGTATACTTAATAATTATTTCACTTCAAATGTCACAAAACCCAACGAGACCCAGCTAATTCAGCTAACACGCATCGCCAGCTTTATTAATTCCATTCCAAAGTCGTTTCCATCTCTGAAAAGATTTTTAACCAATTTTCAAAGTGTTGAAATGGGACTCTCTTGGGCCCGAAATCTTTTTGCTCCAAATCCCCCTTTAAGCCGATTAGGCTTCAATGCACTATAGAGTTCGAGGAAGTTAGAGTGCAGAGCGAAATCTGGAATCGAAATCCGTAGTCACATATTGAAGCGTATGCAACGACTGTTGATAGATGAGTTTGGATTTACTTTTTCTTTTTAAATCCGTGACGGACGACGCATTGATGAGAAAGGGCGTTGCCTAAAATAGGCATCTGTTTTTTTCTTGCGTCCACAAACCAAACATGGTTATATATATTCTTGAGTCTCATTAAATCGATATATGCGTAGACAGAGGCTGCGTTTTGTGGAACTTTCACTCGAATGAGCCGCTTGGTACCTCCACCTACCAGAAGACTACAGTGCAGTAGCATTTCGGAACTGTTGTGTTTTGTTTCTGCTGGTGAAGTAAGGTCGCCAGAGCTCAGTTGGAGAGGGTATAGAGATTTTTAAACGTAGGCAACGCATTTTCGACCCCTGTACGTTGTTAATGTCAGCGGTGATCACTTCACATCTGGTGACACGCTTGTTCGTTTGCCTCGCAATAACATAAAAATTAATCATTCGTCATTTGCTTCATACAACGTAGTTCAGACACTTTCAGACAGATGTTTAACCATGCATATGCTCAAATCCCTAATCGATATTCTTCGAAATATTTCCTCTTCAGGTGGATATACAAAACGTTTCCAATATTCTCATATTAGTATAAGGGGATTACTGGTGTCGAGTGAGACGGGTGACGTGATACGACTCTTACGGTTTTCCTTATCTGCTTCCTTGAACACTTCATGGTAACAGTATTTTCATACGTCAATATATGTATCTCTTTGTATATTTTCGAAAGAACAGATTATACTTTTAACGTTTTGTATATTCGTTTGAAGCATTTTTACACGCGAATATTATAATATTATACCTTTTTCTATAAATTTTTAAATTACAAGCAAATAAGAATTCATCTTATCCCAGGTGGCTAAGACGGGAGTCGAACCCAGCGCCTCTTTCAATTCGGGCAAGCGCTCTGACCATTAAGCTACCGAGACACTTAAAGGACCTGACGAATTTCTCCTTGTTATTTGATAACGCGTCATGAGCTTTAACAAATAACAAGATTCGATTCCCGCCTGAGCCACCTGAGATCAGATGTATTTTCATTGTTTATATTTTAAAAATGACGTCAATGTATGTTGGAAAGTTGTCTTTGTGAGATTTCTGAACTTTATGAAATTGTAAGTATCTATTTTGATCGAAACAATAATTTCTTTCAATCATTTAAGCGGTAATGATGCCAAAAACGGTCTTAGTTCGTATCTATTGCAGTAGATACGCCAATACTTAACTTAGGTCTTAGAACACTTATTCACGACAGTTATTCCGACCAAACTAAACTAGATAGATTCTACATGTACTATTGAGATGCTTAACACATTTCCCCCATAAATCCACCTTTATATTCCCCCACAAAATATTTATTCCATCGGAAAAGTACAGTAACCGCCACATTACCCGAATATTCAACAAATAAACGGACGTGAAAATATGACTGTTTTTTGCAGTAAATAAAAAGTTTCTCGTCGGCAAATATAAATGGCGGTGCTCGTCTGATTTACAAACACCAAGAAAACCAGCTATCTCGATATTTCAAGTCGTAATGGAAATTTCTCCCGATCAAAGTGGTTGTACACCCTTAAAATGTTGCCAATTTGTTCACTTCTTTCGATTTGTGTCGATAGGAGCCAATATTTGTAGTTTATAGTTATCGAGAAGTGTTCGTATTGTTTAACATATCTTTGCATGACACAAAGTTTCATTTTTATGATCAAACGCACTCATTGTAATCTGTTTTATTACGGCGAGAATGCTTGAAAATTACGTTACAACGAATTTATGAATAAGCCAGTGATATTAAGAGAAAATATGTTTCGAGTATAAGAGTAACCTCTCCCAGGGCTTTTTCTTATTTAAAGACCTGGTATACTTAAATTAGCGAGCAGAACAACGTAATGCTCTTAATATTTTTTGAAGCAGTCGCTGTAACCTAAACCGGCTAGGAGGCATCATCATACTCAAAGTTAAATAACTATGAGTGTTGTATACTTCTACACTTTTAAAACAAAATAAAGAGGTTAATTTGTAATTACTTTTGTATTTCTATGTTAGAGAGAGTGGAGATAGTTCTTATCCAATAATAATATAATATTTTCAGTAATGAAAAGCTTTACTATTAAACAGTATTATAACAGGCTTTATTTTTATGCCAAAAAACGTGTACATGAATAAACACACAACAAAGTAATAATGGTTCGGCTAGTATCTTATATTAGACTTGCTTATTTATCCTGCGCACTGAAACTAAGTGGCGTTTTCCCATACATCTGCTAATTCAGATCTGGAACGAATGACTGTATTCCCATTTTGTCGGTTGATTTGGTAATAAGGATGCTTCACTACACCGCCCTTTGACCTTCGAGATGCTTTGATACGCTTATTAACAAATATGTTCATCTTTAGTTAAAAATTTCACAAGTATATTAATCTATAAATTGTTCGCTTATTGACTAAATATGTACATATATTTAGCTTCAGACGGTACTAGTATATTAATTTCAAAAATCGAAGATAATATACGGGGAGTTTTCAACTTATTATTACATTTTATTTTATTTTTATAATAATGAGTCCTGTTTATTTATCATGGAATACGAGGCAACGGCTGAGAAGGGAAAGGCAAACAGTACAAACGTCGTTGTTACTGACAATACTAATGCGTAATATTAGAAAAAGCATATTTTGTATTTATCATATCTTTTTAATTTAAAGATTTACCGGAACCACTCAAATTAAAAAATCGCAGCAGTAGTAGATGTAATTGTTGACTGCCCCAACCAAATTATACTTATTTACATTGCTCCATGTGTGATGAAAAAAAAATATAACGTAAACAGAAACTAGCCGAGTATATTTCAAATTAAAAAATAATGATGAAAAATATTTGAAACACGAGAGAGTTGAATAACAAACGAGGCAACTCGTAGGGAATATTAAAATTGTGGGCGGAACGTGAAAAAGTTTAGCGAGAGAATTAATGATTCATGTCATTATCCACGTAAATGTAATGTTAAAATTATTTTTGAACACCACTTTAAAAAAATGTTTAGAATTGATATTCGGTGGTTAGAGTCTGAGACTTGAAGGTTATGCGTTCATCTCCACATTGGTTAATTGGTCATTAGTAGAAATTTAGAGTAATGTCCTGTAACACCATTTTTTCAGTTTTACTGTTTTATCACTTGGTGCAGCATAGGACCGGCTGTGATCTTAGGTCGAGAGGGATAGTCATGAATGGAGGGGTCGTTATAGTATTGTTTGTCTCTAATTTTATGCTATGTTTGTTTTCCTGGATTGAGAGGTCGTCACTTGAATGAAGTAATATTCTAATTTTTACCTGATTTGTTGGCGAGAGGGTTAACAATTTATCATTCCACAACCATTGGTTCATTCCTTTGACGCTGTTAAAACTGTTTTAGCGGTTTATATTAGTAAATTCGTGAATTTTGTAACACTTTTCTGTTGTCGAAATAAACAAAACCTTGTCAAATAAGAACGGTGTCAGTTTGACAGCGACACCTGACATTTGACATTTACGTGCGCTGCGTTTTATTTTTACAGTCGTAGGCGCTAATTGTTTTTAGTCTGTTAAAATGTATAATGTTTAATATCTAATTTTTGCTAAGCTAGGGTTTGCCGGAATGAATTGATTTTCCGAAGTCTTCCAAATTAATTATTCTAAAGTATTTTTAGTAGATTGTGTCTATGGTTGAGCGCGATGGTTACGAATCCTTGGTCAGTGTGCTTTGGTTTTTTTTTTCTCTCGTTTGTCTATGGGTGGGTGAGCGATTGACAAGTCTTTTTCATGGAGATCAGAAAAGAGGAGGAGTAATCCTGGGCTGTCTCCCTGAGGAGCCTTTTTATATCCACCAAATGCGGTGAAGTTTCGTTCCGCGTCTTCCGAGATGCATTGTGCACCGTACGCCCAATAAAATGGTGAGTATTTCAAGCCGATGATGTGTAAATGTTCCTCGAGGATGTATCAGCCATAGTCACGTGCTTGTAATTTTTGTCTTATTGTTTTAGATCATTTGATTTACCTGTGCTCCGGCCAAAGAGTCTCTTTGTGAGCTGCAAATCCCAGTGTTCTGGTAAGAATATTAATGAAAATTTTATTGTTCGGCATAGCCAAATATGTCACGTTGTGAAGTGTTTAGAATGTCGACTTAATTTGTTCATTGTGGTGATTGCAGGGCTCCATAGACCGGCTAAAAAGCCTTTTGGGTGTGAATGTCGGCAGCTCGGTGTGCCGTAGACGTGGCGTGGACACGTGGTACCTCCCGCCTGTCAAAATGTCGACGGTGAGCTGATCCCAGAACCGATTTTGCATTGGCTCGGAGTCAAGGTACTGATGGCAATGGATTTAATCATTTAGGGCCGTATTTATTTCAATTTAACAAGTGTTCAACTTCCCCGTGTTGACTTCTCGGTCGAGGCCGATGGAGGAAGCGCAGTGACTTTATCTCAACTTAACTTTGATAACTGAACAAAAATTTCAAATAGTGTTTGTTATTAGTGAATAGTTAGTAGTGAATTTCAAATAGTTTTTATTAGACATAATTTGTGGGGTGTGCATGCGCACTGACTTGGCTGACTCTCTATGTTGAGCGGTGGGCTGACCTTCAGGGCTGGTGGTTTGAGTAGGTGGTATCAGACTTTCCCAACACGGTCCTCCCATCGGTACTGAATGTACAGCTGACCGCCCAATATAGTTGGTCAGATGCCACCCCACCATAACGGGCATGCTTAAGCTAATCCCGATTGACTGATAAGGTGTAGTACCATGTGTGATAAGGTGTAGTTCGCCGGACGAATGTTAATTACTGTCTCGGTATCATGTAATTTTTTTTTACTGTATGTAACTGCTCCTGTTTTTCAACTGAATCTAATGTGTATCGAAATGCTTAGTATTAAACCAGTCTACTTTTAAATGAAATTTTGTTTGATTTACTATTCTCCACTTGCTACGGTTCATGGATCATTCATTTATTTTTGCTTCGTATTTAACTTTTTTCCTCTAGCAGGATTTAATATATTTTTTTTATTTTGGTACGGAGTCACCTATTGTTACTCCGTCCCCTTTCAAGGCGCCCAACATTTTATTAAATTGGATTGATCCAGGAACGACTAGGCCACCGAACCCGAGACCCTCTCATGCTCTGCCGCCGGATTTTTCCCTGTGGGACGAAGTGATTCTTATTCAGATCGTTGCGCACCCCCAAGGGAAAAATTGATATTACAGTCCAAACGGCTAAGTCTTAAAATACATCTTTAATTACATATCGTCGTCTCATCGTCAGAGCTCAGTTTCCCGCCTCATCTAAGCTCTGACGGAGTCTTTAGTGCAGGCAACAAATCTGCAACCCTGGTGTGGTTGTTGATGTCCATGGGCAGCGGTGAACATAAGGTGATCCATTTGTTCGTTCGCCTCCATAAAACATTTAAAAAAACATCTATTCTGAAAACAGTGTCCGCGGTATAAGAGGTAATTCTAATTTCCTAGCAATCCTAGTGGCACATTATTACTTGCTTTTTTACGAAAACGAAAAACCAACCAAGTGATTTGCATGTAAATCGTTTAAAATAATCAAATTGCGTTGGGCTAAGAAAAATTCTAAGTAAACTATCCGGCGTGTCTTGAAATAGTTCTAAGCCGTAGGGAATACTGCTTATGCCATGGCTCCTTCAAACATTTTATTTGAGCACGTTACGAGTACATAAGGTTGTCATTTAAACAAGGAAATAAATTTGACAAGTAGGACTTTCCACATAAAAAACCTTTACATATTATATACCAGGAGGTCCTTTAAAAAAAGAATATAATGTGTATTAGATTAGCCAAGTGCATGAAAATAATATATGTACCTACTTAAAACATTTTGTGTGTCGGTGGGTTAATAATAGTTGATTTTATTACTTGAAGTATTGGTAACTCTTTGTAAATAAAGCTCCTATTACGTGAATGAATAAAAACAGTACAATGATAATTATATTTTTCTCCGTTTGTCTGACTTCCAACATGTGCTTCCAAAGGCGTTATGTATGTAAATAATTCAGCTTACAATTATTTTTTCTTTTCTTTTTAAAATGCTAAGATGCCAGCCCTGTACAAAGTCTATCTCTACTCTGTATCTCCAGAGTTTTATCCAAAGAATGCAACAATTTGTCATCCCCCGCGGCGACGTATTAGCATAACAAGAGATCTGAATTTGCGTTCGGTTTCCCCATCATTTAATTCCGGGAGATGGCCATTTGTTAAAAGAACTTACGTAAACTACCTTTGTTACCGAATAGTTTGGAATAAAGTAGTTTAAAAGTTACTAGTAAAGTTCTGGAAACTAACTCGTTTGTTGTGAGTACACACGATGTAGATTTTGTTACTCCCAGTATTAACGGCTGTTGGAGTGTTTTATTTCTAAAAGTAAAATTGGAAACAACTTTGTACGATAATTTAAGCACCGCATTTATTTTAAGGATGGATTGAAGTTAACAAAAGGTTTTGAAGTTTGATTGTTTCATTGCAGTTTTTACTACTGTTTACTAGACTAGACCGTTTTAGTAACAAGCCATGGTTTAAGATTTTAAGTTTCCATTTTCGAAATTCTGTTGCAGGCTTCAGTTGAGTTGTGTTCTTCAGAGAGATTTATGATACAAAGATGTGCCGTTGTTTTACTTATGTCAGGATGCGCCCCAGTTCCCACTGAGCAATAAGAGTAATGCAATCGTGAGTGAATTAGTACTTGCACTTGCTTGTGTACTCGTATAGTATTTATTGTCCCTCATATTTGGTTTGTCGTAAAGATTGGCTATCATAGCTGAATCTCGGCTAGAAGACTACTAGATTCGATTTTAAGAGATACCATCCTGTGCTAAGATCAACCCTCGATTTTGCTATAGCTAAATTATACTAACTATCGTGTATTATGTACAAGACATTAGAAAATAAATATTCTAATAATGGATAGGAATAGGACCCGCTACCCGCCATATACATAATTGTTCAAATTAAACCAAACCTTGCAGTGGGATCATTTTTAAAGGCTGGTGATGATGATGATGATCAACCAAACCAGAAAACAAACAAATAAATAAACCCACTAAGACAACATTACGAGCTAAAATAGTACATCTTATTTTATTAAAACTTTTCTAAAGTCGCAGATTTTCGAGTTAAAAATAGAAGCTGAAACTTCTGAACAAAAAAGATATCATTCATCATTTAGAGTAAGCTTTAATCTCAGTCACGATTTTTTAATAAGGATAAAGGATCCGGAAATAAACGAACTAATTTATAAAGTGCTTAACAAAAAATTATCTTTTGGGAAAGAGGAAAACCGACAAATAATGTTATTATAAATACAATAAGACTAATGTTATTGTAATTGATTTATCAGCTTTTCTCTTGATTTATGTGTATCAATAACTTTTAACAAAAGTGGTTTAATGGAAGTATCTTTGAAACAATAATGGAACCAATTTAATACTGGTTTGAGTAGAGTTAAAGCTTGATTTTTTTTTAATCCATCCATATCTTTTAAACATTAAACTTTCTCTTCATACTGTACACGGGAAAGTCTCAGAAACTTATTAGATACGATAGCCATTTACCATCAAGTGAGATAACTGCTATGTTTGAAAGTATCAACATACATTATCCTCTATGTAGGTATTGTCGTATGTAAACGCTCCCTCTACGCTCTTAAAGGCAAACATTGTGAATAACGAACTTTATTCGTGACATTTAAATGTCCACACAAAAGTTTCCAACACTACCAAAACACCTCAGTAAACAACGTTAACAGCTCCCAATTTAAAACACTCTGAATACTATCTCATTTGTATAAAAACGAAAGCACAACTATGAATGAAAATGTTCCTCCGCTGAGCGTAGAAACTGGCAAAAAAACCTAAACAAAACACATTGTTGTTATGTAAATTGTCCAAACAGCCTCTTGGCGAGGAAACGTTAAAATTTCTCTCAAGTCTGACGCCACCATTGTCTGTAGAGAAAATGACAACGAAGTTACAAGTTTGTTCGGGAGCCCAATAAATGAGAGCCATTTTCACAGGCGAGTGTTTACTTTGAATTTTGAAGAAATTCGTCGCACCGCGTTAGATCTGCGTCGTGTTGGTTCTGATATCAAATCGCCTGCGTTGTTTAGCTTTGCAATTGGAAGGATTAAGGCGAGAATGGTTCCGATGTGGGAAAGCAGAATACGCTCACGGTTGTTATTTTCCGGGTTTAGCCGAGTCGTGCTTATTTCCTGAATGGAATGCAATACAATATCTGGTTTTGATAAGATTGGGCTGCGATCCAATTTAGATTTAAACATGATTTGGTAAGATTGAGGGGACGTTCCGGTGAAGTGTGTTTGAGGTATTAATTTATATTAAACGGCCGCTTTATTGAATTTTAGAGGAAGTTAATTCCTTCTCTTCTGCGTCTTGTACTTATTACTTTGTTTTTTTAACCTGAATAAATGAAGGATATACAAATAGTTGGATATTTAATCATGCCAACGCAATAATGGTGCAAGTAAAAAATAAATAATAATGTCTTTTGGTTTATTTAAAGAACACAATAATAATGGTGCAAGTAAAAAAATAATATTTTGGTATTACGAAAAATCGTTTCTACAAAATGTTAATGAAACATCAAATTATGAAATCTTCATTAACGCACACAGATGAATCAACGTGGAAACAGTCCAACAAAACAATTTTTTATCCAGAGCATTTTGACAACTTATTCGACGAAATGAAAAAGTTTCTTAAACAAAGTTATGGAAGTTTCTTCCTCGAGATGTATGTACTTACTAGTAGCCGCCTGCGACTTCCTCTCGTGGATTTCGGTCTCTCAGTCAGATTTATTGTTCCCGATGTCCACATTATACGTAGTAGTAATACCTCAATGGAAATCATTGCCTAACCTCGAGGCATGACCAAACCAGCAGAAATATGCTGCGTGATATTGAGTTCTTGAAGTTAAAAACCGCTATTCCAATAAAATCCAAAGATTTATTCCTTTAGTCGAAACATACCTACAACATTTTCGACATACGCAGTCGAGAAACCTGTCTATACAATACATGATCAATTATGCAGATTGTTATTGATGTTAAGAGGGAAAGTAACTACAACCTCATGAGAGGGGTACATACGTTATGTTTGGACGAGGGTAGGTGTCGAGGGATTACTCGCTAACAGTCTATACAAGTTGTAATGTGGAGGTACCGGTTTGTACAGCAGAGAAGCGAAAGAAAATCTGTTTTAAAATTAGGCGAGTAGAATACTTTTTTGTGTGTCAGAAATATTTAGTACACCTAGAAAAAGACTAGCTAAACTGAACAAAGACTTTTTCCAGTGTATATGTGGAGATAATGTACTTTTGAACGCAGAATCTGGCCTTGCTCAAAAGTCAGTTGTAAATGATTTCGATTTACACTATCCTTATTCTAGATGGAATACAGTCAATAACAATGGAAAAGTTGAATATGAAATTATGTTTTGCCGTTTTAAATGTTTCAATTGTCGGTTTTTCTTATCATTACGACTTTGTGGTTCACATAATCCTAATGACTCCATTTGTGTACAAAATTACGATTTCAACTAAACAATCTGCAATAGGGCAAAAAGTCTAAGCATAAGACAATCACGTTATCTAAATACACACATCAACTTTATCTAGGGATATCTACATATTATCAAATATCTTAAATACTATTGGGAATTCGCTTATACTGTGAATGAAGAGAATATAGAGCATTTTATTGTTTTTAATAATAAATAAAAAAAAACGTGATTTAAATTGTAAATTTATTAATAATTATTTTTTTATCGCCCTAGGTAAATTGGTGTGGTAGAAAATCTGCGTTTTTTTTAATAAAATGATCAAATTTAATTCGAATAAACAATCTTATTGATTTAATCAGTGTTGCCACCTGTCACGTTTATTTTAACATCAGTATCAATTGTTCATGCTTAAAATTAAGTTTGTTAAGGTCTTGTTGCGTTATGAGACCCGATGCTCTTTCAAAGTGATGGTGAAGTTGTTTTACTGTCTTGGAATTCGGTGGGAAATGTCTTAAAAATCATTGATGTAACATGCCGCACGCATGCTTGATAGGATTTAAGCCGGACGACTGAGCAGGGCAATAAAAAACATGGATATCGTAGTCTCGTAGAGCGGCCGGCACCCACCGCGCCACATGGGAATTGGCACTGTCGTTTATGGTTATAAATTTCTGGATGATTTGGACTTGGTTTAGAGCAATGATAGATTCTACTACCTTTTTGAGATGTTTTTGATTAGTCATGATGCTTTGGATACAAACGAGCTGGGTTCGTTCACCCAAACGAAATCCTCCTAAAACCGTGACTGTCCCGCCTTGGTAAAAGTGGACCTCCTTAGAGTGCCACAGACGGCTAATACTGTCAGGAGTTCTCAAAACGCGTGTTCTTCTTGAATCTGGATAAAATCTGTAGCGGGAGTCATCGGTTTACAGCATCACAGACCATGCGTCGTCACTCCATGGAAAATTTTCATAAGCCCAAGAAAGACGCCTACCGCGATTGCCCCATCACAATGTTGGTACACCTAGCGGTTGTCCAACATGAAGACCCACTTCATGCAAACTCCTTTGCACGGTTTGGTTGCTTTCCAGTAGCTGATGGTCCTCCTGGAGCCTTTTTACTAGTCGCATCGCTGTAATGTTTGGTCGTCCTCTAGCAGTCTTTTGGACAAATTGATCCTGTCTCTGGGTAGTACTGCGATTTCTGTTTTAGTGCCGTTCAACCACGTTCCCAAGACTGCGATAATTGCTCCAAAACCATGGTAACATGTTTTGGTTGATGTTTAGGGCCTCGGCAACGACGTGTTTGAAGGCAACACTTTCTTACAAGTCCACGGATCGGAAAATTTCATTTCAACTTAAATGATGCCGTAACATTACTCTTAAAAGAACACTCAACAAGTTTCATAAAAAAGAATTTAAAAAAAACATCACTTTCTTTAGTAAAATATCAAAAAAACAATTTTAATTTTCGTACACTTTTACCGTGCGGTAGGAATTACCAATATTTTTTTGCCATTCTTTTGTTTTTCTATAAAAAATATATTTTTTATAAAAATAGAATAAAACACCTTTCAATCGATATATAAACTTCATATAAATATAATAAAGAATTAACAATATAACGTATTTTATAATATACAATTAAGATATCCCTAGATTTTGTTGATGTGTGTAGTTTTGACATTTTCGGAAAAAAGTGGCTGTGACATACTAGCTGTCAGACAGACAGACATGGCGAATCTAAGAGGGTGTCGTTTTTTGCCAGGGTTCCCTTTTTTGCCTTTTGACTACAGAACCCTAAAAACCTCCCGGGCGCCATAAATCTTACGCTGCGCGTGACGTTGCCTACAAGTGGGTGTACAATAGCTATTTTTAGCTCTCAATAGGAACCTCTGCCATTTTAGTAGGCCACTTAGCTTTGCCGGTGAGGTTGGCCAAATTTTTCACGGCTTACTCACCGGGAAGATTCGGAAGATTCGAATCTCATTATACTTTATCGTCCCCTACTTAACGTGTTGACGTTACACCGAGACCCTTTTGGCTTGTGATTAGTTTATTATCCACTGTGTAAACTCTGTTTCACAACATTTTATTTTAGACCCGCTTGGTGCAATAGTCAATAAGTTGATTATTAGTCCAAGAGGTCGCCGGTTTGACCTCCGCACAGGACAAATATTTTGTGTGCATGAACATGTCTGTTTGTCCTGGTCTGGGTGTTATATGTTACTATCTTAGTATACCCGTATTTCTTATTTTACTGTTGATTCTGATGTCTGTTACATTGTGTTGTTGTGAAATATATAAATTTATAACTAAATAGGTATATATAATTGATCGAGTTTTGTGTGCGTCAAGACCAGCACGACCACCGTAGAATTTCCGTGTGCGTTTCAACAGCAAGCCCAATGAGTTCAGATTGTGCAGCGTGTGGAAACTCCATTGGAGACTCATTTCTGCTTATGGAGTGCTCAAGTTGTCATAACGTCTACGACCTCATATGCATAAATTTCACAGTAGAAAAATTTGACTCCATGAGTAAAGCCCAAAAAGAAGAATGGCACTGCCCGTCATGCGTGTGTAAGCGTCCAAAGGGTGACTTGTCATCAACACCTGTACGACCACCCGCCGGGGGTTCCCCACACTTGCCCAACAAAAATAATTCAAGGCCTTGCCCCAATGTCAATATGTCACGAGGAAGCAGCAGACAACAGGCCACCAAAGCGAAACAAACAACTGAAGAACCATCAATTGATTCAGATGTATCATTATTAATTATTGAGATTCGTCAACTTAGGCTGGAGGTCACGGAGGTAAAACAACAAAATTTAGAGATTAGCAACAAAATGACTCATATCTCGGATACCTTGGCAAGCACTGTTAAAGAACACACAAAACAATTAGAGGATACACAGTTAGAAATTGCTGCCCTTCGAACAACAGTAGAGAGCCTAGAGCAACAACTAGCAGCCCGAGAGCAAAATAGCATGAGGAATGATTTGGAGATAATAGGTATCCCTGAGGAGGACAACGAAAACCTACATCACATCATCATGACTGCCTCACAGAAGATAGGTGTTCAACTTGATAACGCAGACATTGCGGATATCGAACGCGTAGGCCGTAAAACTCAGAAGGGTAACCAGGAGAATCAACCTTCATTTCCCCGTCCAGTTGTTATAAGGCTGCTGCGTAAACAAAAGAGAGATGACCTGCTCCGTGCTGCCAAATCAAGACGATCCATTACGACAGAAAATGTGATAAGCGGCCCCGCGAAATCCATTTTTATCAATGAAAGACTAACCAAGGAAAACAGGCAGTTATTTCGTGCGGCTAAATTGCGAGCAACAGATTGTGAATTCCAGTACACATGGATCCGAAATGGAGGGATATACGTCAGAAAAGCGGACGGTAAACCTGCCATACGCATCTTTTCCCGGTCAGAATTGGACTCCAAAGTCGGGCCTCCAAAAACTCCCGATCAAACTGGTGCAGTGGAATGAGGTTTTATCTTTGTTGTCTTTCTGTTTTTTTAAATATTTTATTTTTGATATTGTTTTGTCATAATATTACAACTAAATTTTCGTCAACAACGGTCACTATACACACTATATTACACAATTACATACGTACACAAATTCACAAACACTTAGAATTTTTCACAAACACCCACACACACACTAATAAGTCATACAGCTATAGGGTGCACCCCTGTCTCACAGTTGCAGTCTATTTTTATATAATTCTTTCTACTTACTTACTTACAGAATATTTGTACATAACGCATAGGCACGGCTGATTTTAGTAAGAATCTTGATGAAACCCTTTCAATAGACTGCAACTTAATTGACAGCATTGACACCTTTGCCCAGTCCTTGTCTAAGACACACAACTTCAGGGCTGTGACCTTTAATATTCGGAGCATCCTGCATAACTTTGATTCCTTTTTGGTAACGCTAGCCCGTACAAGCGTGCGGTATGATATTATTGTTTTGACAGAATGTTGGCTTAATAACAATACCATTATTCCGCAACTGCCTGGCTATGACTCGTTTCGAACGCATAAATATATTAATAAGAGTGGAGGCGTTGTTGCTTACGTTAAAAGCTGCTGGAACGCAAAAGTGACAGAACCTCCCTGCAATGACTGTAACTGTTTGCAGGTCAGCATGGGAAACGATGAAATAACGGTAATAGCCATATATAGATCCCCTTCAATTACTTTTATTGACGAGTTTCTTGTCTCACTCGACTGTGTTCTAAATTTAACTTGTAATAAAACCAATGTTATATTAACTGGTGATCTAAATCTCGATCTTTGTGCCCAACCTCTAAGTGAGCAATGTGCTTCCTACTCAACCCTTCTTGCCCAACATCAACTTCTGCCAGCAATAACGATACCAACTAGAGGTACGGCTTGTCTGGACCACTTCTTCGTCAAAACACCTCAACTTGCACACGGCTTTGTTTGTCCCACGGACATTACAGATCACTACATTTGCCTACTGGGACTAGCTTTAAATCCTGCTAAAACGTCTAGGAAACGTATTTACAATAAAATAGACTATGATGGTGTTGCCAAGGAAATATGTTCAGCTGACTGGTCAGAGGTCACCAACTCACTTGATGTAAATGAAGCATCATACTTCTTCGACAATATCATAAATAGATTGATTCGCAATAATACCAAAAAAGTAGTAATGTCGCGTTCAAAGATCATATTTAAGCCCTGGATTACCCCAGGCCTGATAAGATGCCAAAAACATAGAGATCTTCTCCACTTACAAGCAAAGCAAAATCCCCATAATTATGTCATCCAACTTACCTATAAACGATATCGCAATTTTCTGATTACTCTGCTACGCAAACTGAAAACTGAATACGAAAATCATTTGCTTGTATCTAACCATAACGACCCCAAAAAATTATGGAACTCAATAAAAGACATTTGCCATCTTAAAAAATCTCGTAGAAGCCCCGTTGAATTGCTTTATACTAGTAAGAATCCGTCAGACTCCTTGAATGAGTGCAATAATTATTTTGCAAATGTAGGAGAAGATCTAGCCACAAAAACACTACAAAAGCTGAACCAAACTCAAGAATCACTCGCCAAAATGTATAAAACCAAAATATCTTCCTTAAATTCATTCTTTATGTCGCCTACCGACGAGGACGAGGTTTACAAGCTTATATGCGACCTCAAAGCTGATAGTGCTCCAGGTATAGATAATTGTCATCCACTTTTAATAAAAAAAGCGAGACTGGGCCTCATCAAACCTCTAGCTCATATCTTCAATCTGAGCCTTTCCACAGGATTGTTTCCTGATTGTTGGAAAGTAGCCATAATCACTCCCATCCATAAGGGAGGAGACAAAGCCATACCCTCTAATTATAGACCCATCTCTCTGCTTACCACTTTCTCCAAGCTCTTGGAGAGACTGGTGAGCGGGAGACTGGTATCCTACCTTGGTAGGAGAATAACCTGTAACCAGATACGCAATACGGATTCCGCCGGGGTAAATCAACTGAAGACGCAGTCCTTAAACTGACCAACATTATTTCTGCTGCTTTGGACACAAGCAAATGCTGCCTAGGTGTCTTCATTGATTAAGCCAAGGCATTCGATACCGTGTCGAAAACTATCCTTCTTGAGAAGATGCGTCATCTTGGTATCCGGGGTATCGCGTTGAACTGGTTTTCGAGTTATCTGTCCAATCGTAAGCAATGCGTTCGCGTAGACCAAACCATCAGTGACCAACAATCAATCGAATTTGGAGTACCTCAGGGAAGTATTCTTGGTCCTACTCTCTTTCTGATGTACTTGAGTGATTTGCCCCAACTCGAATTAGAGAACGGTGAAGTAATTTGCTATGCGGACGACACAGTAATTGTTTTTCAGGGTGATACCTGGCATAGTGTAACCGAAAAAGCGGAGAGAGGGCTGGCTCAAGTGGCTGATTGGTTGGAAAAGAACTTGCTTACATTAAACAGCACTAAAACCAAGTACATGACGTTCCACAAAACTATCGCATCCAGAGCTCCAATATCAAATCGAATAATCTTACACTATTGTAAAAACATAAGCCAAAGCTGTATCTGCAAACCCTTAGAACGCATAGACAGATTAAACTATCTAGGCATTTGTCTTGATGATAGACTCTCGTACAACTACCATATAAGTGGTCTTGCGGCAAAGATTAGAAAAACCTTATACGTGATGAAAGCCTTGAGGCGATCCGCCTCCCGAGACACTCTGATGATGGTATATAAAGCTGTTTGTCAATCTTTGTTGCTGTACTGTATCAGGGTGTTGGGAGGGGCTGCAAAATGTTCAATGTTGGAAATCGAAAGAGCTCAGCGCTCTATTCTCAAAGTTATGTGGAAAAGGCCTATCAGATACAGTACAGATCAGCTATACAGGGAGAGTAAAGTGCTCAGGGTTAGGCAGTTATATATTCAGCGAGTAGTTACGCGTATGCACAAAATAGTCAGAAACTCACCCGAATACGGCCGGCTCCTCCATCGAAGAGTTTTCAGAATTCCAGTTCCTTTCACAAATTCCACCTTCGCTAAACGGCAAGCTACGTCCCTACACCCGCGTATTTACAACACCATAAGTCGTTTAGCAAATTTCAAAAATGCTCATTCCTTCAAAGCCAAAGTTATTATTGATTCGCTCTTAATGACTTTAGATTATTCCCAAACAGAAAGTTTACTAAACTAACCCTTGTCTGATTTAATTACACTAACATTCGCGTACAACAGCAAACACCTATACACGCACGTTCAAACACACACACACACACACACACACACACACACACACACACACACACACACATACATAATTTGTTAACTTTTTCTTATTTTCTTTTGTAACTTATTAACTATGCCACTTAAATAATGTTTCTTACACCGTGCGCCTAAAAGTCAATGGAAACAAATTTTAACATGTATGATGGCCGCTGCGAGACAAGCCATGCTTAGTGTAGCGGTCGTATGAGACTATTGTACTAGACTTTAAGCTTTGGAAAATAAACGTTATTATTATTATTATTATTTGTAGGTACTCTTGGAGATCTCGGGTCCACTGGGATCCGGTCCTTTGAAGCATGCGTGGGGCCAAAGCCAACAGCGCAGAGGCTTTTTTGTACCGTTTGATCTAAATGGGATGTGTACATCTGCCGGGTTCTATCTCTGACTAAATACAGATCTAGTCAAAGACAGTACCCGGCAAATGCAAGAAATATTGTAAAAATAAAAGGAAAAAGAAAATCCAGGTCTATTAGGTGCAATTCGATGGTTTGGTAACTGGGCTATGGGTTGAGACAACGGACGTCTGCCATGCAAATGTCTCAATGTTTGTTCTCCTAGCAGACGGTGACTAGCCTCCCACTGGATGGGCCCCCGAAAAATAGCCACCGCTCTAAGCGGCCATGGCGGTCGCGGGTGGCACGAGGGCAACATGGTCGTGGTCGGCTCAGGGTGTCGAGAGGTGTACACCGCTTTCTGCTCGGTGGTTGCCCACCTCACCAACTCGCGTCTTACGCATATTTCACTTCCACCCTGCGAGCATATAGCTCTTGCGCTCCACTCCGGACGGCCAATTAAGGCAAGCCAGAGGTGGGGGAGAAGATGGTAAGGTTCCCCCGGGAGGTCTCGGGTCCGTGGTGTCGCGACACACCAACAGCTCGCCACAAGCTGCTCTGCGGAGACTGATTGCATTGGTGGGAGTTGTAATTCCTCAAGGAGGAGCTCCAACTTCCACCAACGGGCGATGGGGTCGTCACATCCCTACGCTCTTATTATTATTATTATTAATTCTCGTAGTTTACGATTGTCAGCTGTTCAAATTCACTATTGATATGCAGACTCTGCAAGGCAGTTATGAATCGTCAATAATATTATCACATAAGCATGTCACGACCATCGACTTCAAAATGCAGTCATCTACCGAGAAGAAGCGGCAAGAAACTCCATAGTAGCACTTTTTAATCGCCATTTTTTACAATATTCTTATACTGGGTAAACATTACCCTAATTATTTCGACGCGTCTCGACAATCATTTGCACATTTCCACACGTTCCATTAGCTTCGAAATTTTACCTCTAATGAAAAGCAGATTAGGCTTGTCATACAGTATTCAGCAGGATTAGCAGTAGAAGTTATACAAGTAAAATTAATATCGCATATTCAATAACTAAGCTGGAGAGAATCGACGCAGATTTAATTAACAATGTTTGATTTTACACTCACCTAGTGTTCAGCGGAAAGTAATTGGTTATTGATTTGTTCCAAAGCGTCTGGAATTACATCTTTAAGTTTAATAATAAATATTTACCGAACAATAAATTAACACTTAGCTATTTATTTACTCGTTAAAATGCCTTGGTTTGTACTCGAAAATTGAGGAATATTAAATTATTCTTCCTTGAAAATTCCGTCGGTTTTTTATTGCTATAATTGGTTTACGACTCGTTATAAAATTTTTACCATAAGGAATTGTCCCTATGACATATTGTAAAATTTTTCATAGAAAGTCTTTTTCTTGGGTTCTATGAAAATCACTAATATGAATGATTTAATTTATAGCCCCATTTGCTTCGTTTGTGTTAATTATATACCAATGCCAAAGAGTGCTTAACATTAAACCTCCTTGTATAAAAATAGACTAACAAGCACTTTAGAATGTATCTAAGATCGATATAATGAACACACAATACCTAACGAGTTCTATTAATATTCAAAGCCCACATCGTAAATTGATGGGAATTATTAACGCGGATCCATGAAACCTTAATCCCTTGCATCAATAAGGATCGAAGTATATCATTCCAATACACTTTACCCATTTCGTAATTATGCCTACACACGTCTAAAGCTCGGTACAGTACCCACTATATTTACACAAATATCAACCTTGTCACATTGACATAAAGTCACGATGACAAATTATTGCGAATATGACGTGTGTCAGTTTGTGTGATGTGTTCCGACATTCATTTATTTATATGGGTGGATTTATAGTTGACGTGTTGTGTTAGGATTCAACAGATTGAGAATCGGTTTCATTCATTAGGTAATTATATAATGTTTGAATATCACGATAAGAATTATTAGTTTCTATTCTAGTAACTAACTTCATAATTAACATTTGTTTTTGGTAGCTTGAAAAAACGAAAATGTATTCGCTTTCCACTGTATAATATCCACATGTTTAGGTTTGCTTGTATATTTCAAACCGATTTTGATGCGGCTTTTTATAGAATTATTCGACACGAAGATTAATTTGCATGCACAATTTACGTCATCAAAAAAAGCATGTTTTTACCCGTGCAAAGCTTTTAACAATTCAATGTACAAGTGAATTTTGTGCTACAAGCATAATTGAATGTATTTTACACACCATATCATTGTAATAACCTGTAAAGTAGCGAGCGTACAAAACCATGTTAGGTCGAATATTTCGTGGCGTGAGTTTAATATTGAAGAGTAATGGAATTGAAAACATTTTGAACCACTTAGGGAAAATTAACTTAACTTGCTAGGTACAAGATGAATTAAATTTTTTTAAAGAAGCAATATTTTGAAATTATGCTCATTTTGTTTCTATCGTATTCTATGATATAATACTGTTGACATCATAAATTATTCATGAAAAAAGTTTTAGACCATGAAAGGTTATTACATCATAAATTATTCATGAAATAACCTTTCATGGTCTAAAACTTTTTTCCCAACTCATTAGAAATCAAAGTGGATAATATGATTAAATTATAAGCCTTTTGTACCAACGAAGACTATTCAGATGATTCCTGCAATTCTTATAATCTGTTTTACGAGGCTACGTTTCTGTTAAATGGCGGCATTACCAATTCAAGAGATTGTTTTATTTTCGGGACGATTCTGTGTTTTATTGGCATCACTTGGTTTTATTTTTTGGAATAGTTGAGATTATTCAAAGTCCACAAATCGCGATTTTGACTTGCCTTTTTTGGTTTTAATTCAGAGTTTAAGACACTCTATTGAGTTTAGATCACAAAATAAACATTTCTGTAAATGTTGGGCGTGCTTTATTTCAAATATTCAAAGTAAAAAAAAGGTACTTTTTTGTTTTTTATTAGTAATTTTCACACACATTTAAGACAAATCAAGACAAAAATAATCTTATATTTAACCTAACGCATCTATAAAGTAATGTCTGTAGAAAGTAGTAGGAGTTATTTTCTTAAAAATTTATGGACTTTTAAACTTCCAAAGTTTATAGTTTGGTAAATCGTTTTGCTAAAATGCTGGCAGGAGCCAGTATATAAATATGGTTGGTGGAAACTTGAAATGACCGTCAAAATTTAATTAAATGATTGAAAATAACATCTATCAGCAATACTTTAGGTATTTTCGATGTAAGTTTTTATTAAATACATAATTCTTCCTCTTCCTGGCGTTTATCCCGTTACTATACGGGGTCCGCTTTGACCATGATCCAGGATTTGGCAAGTCTGGTTATTACAGTGAAGCGACTGCTATCAGACCTTCGTAACCCATAGAGGGAAACCAGACAATTTGGATCATGGTTACACATTCAGATCTAACTGAAATAAAATCAGAAATCACTGAGTGTATTATTATTAAATACAAAATTAAATTACAATAATATATGCTGTGCTTCTATATATATACAAAAACCGACATTAAAATAAATCCTGGCAACATTTGGGAGTATGATCTATTCAGGAAAAGTAAACATGAACCGCAGAATTCCCATGTAATTTTAGGAAATGCAATCATAACACTAAGCTTTGCCTTCTCATTAATTAGCCTCAACAAGCATACTAAATTAACACCTTATCATGATAAAACGAGAGAATACACGGGAGGATAATATGTTATACAAATTGGTACACGAGGGACAGTAAGCTCCATGAAAGACAAATCAATACTACTATAATAAAGCTAAAGAGTTTGTTTGTTTGTTTGTTTGTTTATTTGAACGCGCGTACCTCAAGAACTACTAGTCCAATTTGATAAAAAAAATATTTTTGTGTTGGATAATACATTTTCATCAATGAAGGATTTAGGATACAGTATAAACCAATGTGTGAAAACCGAAAACCACGCGGACGGAGTCGCGGGTGGCCGCTAGTTATAAATATGCAAGACTAATTCTATTTTTTGCTTTGGTAAGACTCTTTTGAATAGTTTACGAATGATGCAATGCAAACTACCAGTTAATAGTCCACGCAGCCATGAAATAATATTGAAGCCAGTCTCTATTCTCTCTATAATTTGGACTCAAATGTTCCCAGTTAAGCTCATTCGCAAGGAAAGACTCTAATTATTGTTGAGACTCTTTTAAGATTCAAAGCATTTTAAAACCAGACGGAAATATCACATACAAACACAATATTGTCAAGCAAAGTCGTAATTCTGAGGGTCTTCGATTCAGAAACTTAGGCGAGAATGGACCGTTTTATCATAATGGTCAAAGTCAAACGATCCACTTTAGCCTAATTCTCCGATCTCACACTGGACATTTTAATGACGGCGATGTGCAAAGTAATCCATACTTAAAATTATAAATAGGAAAGAGTGTCTGTCTGAATGTTTGTCTTTCTTTAACGGGAAAACGGAGCGACGAATTGACGTATTTTTAAGTGTTAGTTGAAGGGATAGAGAGAACATAGGCTTCTTTTTGGTGGGTGGAAGTTTGTATTGAGAATCCAAACCACCTAAGTTGAATTTGGCATGCAGGTAACATAGTAAACTTAAAGCTTAGTTGCAACAGGATATTGCAAAATTCCCAAGGGAACGAGAGTAAGCGGGAAAAACCATTTGTATGAAAACCGATATCCACGCGGACGAAGTCGCGGGCGACGGCTAGTGTGTTATAATGTAGACTAGAGTTTGCGCATAATTACGATGCCAGACCACCGTAATCCTCATCCTGAGGCTGATCGATTAGACCAGGATTACACTACCTGTGTTTATCCGAACATGCGAGGACACTCGGTGCCAAGCACATCTAAATAATTATTTCACTCAAAATTGACCGACTGACTAACTGATATAGTGATATCTATCAACGCACAGTCCAAACCACTGGACGGATCGGCTTGTGAGTGGATGTAATGGCGTAGGCATCCGCCAAGAAATGCTTTGTTCAATTCTACCCCCAAGGTGTTGAAATAAGGGATGAAAGTTTGTATGAAACTATGTCAATTTTAAGCCGATCGTGATATGACTTTGTAGGCTCGAGGTACTATGGTATTAAAGGAATATAAAAGGTCATGAGTACAAAGTCGCGGTTTAAAACTAGTTAAAAATTAAGACAATTATGAAAAAAATAAATAAAATAAACATGTTACCGCTGCGATAGTATAATGTGATGCCTATTTTTGAAAACAAAAATGGAATTAAATAATTCCCAAAAGCAGTCTACTGAAGTTGAAAAAAATATTGATCAATAAAAAAGCACTTTTCCACACACGTTCCGTAATCTCAGGTACAACAAAAAATATGAATAAACTTTTTAAGACTGGAAAATATTTTTCCCTCCCAAACGAGGTCCATTTTGGTACGGACGCGTGTGAACGACATCAATTTATATGCGGCCGTAAGTGGCTTCAATGTGGCGCGAAATTATGTGTTATATTGATGCAGTGTGCGCATAATTACATCCCAGTAATGAAAGTTATTTGCCGCCATGAAGCATGGCCGCGCCAATGTTAAAATGTTGTTAATTTCGCAGACCTCATTAAGTTTTCAAAAAGGGTTATTTATTCGTAATTTCCGAGGCGGGTCATGTGGGTTTTAAAATTGGCCGTGCGCGTTTTTGGGTTGATTGTGGTTACAATGTATGTAGGATTTCAACGAGTTTTTATCACACTGATATTCAATTTGATATAATATTGTACTATACTTACTTGTTTATGCAACATTTATATTAAAAACATTGGAAGTGAAAAGTAATACCTTCATATTCTTAAACTCCATCTGGTGTGATCTGAAACAATAACAATAATATTAATATTCGTTTGCAAGACTGAGAAATCCAAAATATAGCAAAGAAACAACTAGAATATAAATTATTATTGCAAGCACATACATTTTAGTCGTACCATCTTTAATTGAAACCAGACAAGAAATCTTTCTATGTAGTCTATATAAAAGTTGAAGTCAAACCCTATTTTTTACGAATGCTTAATTCAAAGCAATATCTCCGTTGCACATTTATTTACAAAACTACATTTTTACTTTAACACGAGAGGCGGCAGTGCCAAGAATCTTGCAAGCAACTTCGTCCTTCCAATATGTCAGAAAGAAAGCGCTTGCAAAAAGACATCTTTGTACACACCGCCACAGGTGCTCAATTCAATTCTTCTCCACCGTACCTTCTTCACGTTATTCGGAATAAGCCCAAGTTTCATAAATACACTCGAGAGATGCGGCTTAATAATATTCCTCAACTCAGAGTGAGATAAATTCGTTCCCCTGTATTTATG